>JANHGL010016981.1:0-53022 GCA_024611195.1 Ceyx melanurus
GGATCTGTTCCTGAGAGACTTGGTCTAGATGATCCTGCTCAGGCAGGGGGGTTGGACTAGATGATCTTCTAGGTCCCCTAATTTCTGTGATTCTGTGATTCTGTAATAAAAGAAAGCTTGGTGCTGGGAACAGTTGAGTGCAGGTGGAGAAGGACACTTCAGCAGTGGGATTTCTCTGCCTTTGGGGGTGAAAGGGTCCTGCCATTTTGACATGATGAAAAAGAGCAGCAGATTTTTGTCTGTCTGTTGAAAGGCACAAAGGAACTCTTGTGGGGAGAAGTGGAACAGGAAAGGTAACCCCACAGCAATGGATCACTGTGTACAGGTCAAAGGAGATGGCCAGCTTATGGGTGAAGCAGCTAAAGGTGAAGAATAAATGCAATTTATCACATTCTTCAGCTATTAGTTTTGCAGCTGATCATGTGGCTGTTATAACCACATATCTCCATCTATAAAGGAGATGATTAAGGCTCTGTCAAATTCTAAAGAAACTCAAGACTTTGTCACATTTCACTTATAGCAGATATAAAAAAGTTGCTGAATTATTTTGTTACTTTACAGCCTAGTCTTTTGTGTGTGTGTGTGTGAATGTAGTGGATTAGGCAAAGCCTTGAAACAGAGACTTCTCCTAAGAGCATCAACAGCCTGCCTAGCATACCTCATATATACTGTTCTCAGAGTCTTACAACATAAGATTTACAAGCCCCCAGAAAGGGAGAGGCTCAGTTACAAATAGGCCGTTACATACACACATCAGGAAAAGCTGGAGGAAGAGGAGAAATAGTTTAAGTATTGCTAAGCACCATCCACAATTAAAAAGGAAGTATTTACAAGCAGCCAGATGAAATTGCAGCTCTACCATTTGGTGCTCAGTTTTGTAGGTTTTAACTGAGCGTTAACAATCATTGGGTAATTGAACACCTCGTTCAGTTCATTAGCTGATGGCTGTGCAGTGCTGTCAATGTGCAAAGTGCAAGCCAGGTGCTAAGTATTACAATTATTTGTTTCCTCCCTAGCTTTTAAGCTGTTGGTGATTGCTAGAGATGGAAGCAGTTTGCTTTGCATGGGAATAATAAGGACAGATATGACCAAACAGGAGCATCACATGTGGCCCAGGCCATTGTTTCTCACTTGCTGGCCTATGAGGTTGGTGTTCTTTGCCCTCCTCTAAGAAAAGGCACCTGCCTTCAATTTTTCCCTCTGACTCTTGCCTAGTACTGCTCATCACTCTCTCCTGTCAGTTTTCTTTGGGGAAATTCCAGCTAACTGCAGGGATTTTGCACTCCCCAGACCACCACTGTGTTTCTAGTGGTAAGACCTGAAAGTATTTATTGAAGTATGACCTACCCTAAACCTCTTCTGCCCACTGAATCACTGAATCACAGAATCACTGAATCAAAGAATGTTAGGGGTTGGAAGGGACCTAGAATATCATCTAGTCCAACCCCCCCCCCGTCTGAGCAGGATCACCTAGACTAAGTCACCCAGGAACGCAATAAGATGGGTCTTGAGTGTCTCCAGTGAAGGAAACTCCACAATCTCCCTGGGCAGCCCATTCCAGAGCTCTGTCACCCTCACTGTGAAAAAGTTTTTCCTTGTGTTTACCCTAAACTTCTTGTGCTCCAACTTACTCCCATTTCCTCTTGTCCTGTCATTGGATGACATTGAGAAGAATCTGGCTCCACTGAGTGCTTTGCAAGTTCTAACTCTGTGGGGAATATCAAAGCAGGAGCCCAGAAGAGTCAGCTGGTGGAAGGATGCTGAGTATAGAGGAAAGGTCCATCCAACCTGGGATGGGGCCTGTCCCAGGAGCAGCTGAGCACCACCTTGAACATAGGGAAGGTCATGTTGCCCTCCCTGAAATGCCAGTGCTGCAAACTGGTGCTCCTCTTGTCCTTTCATTCATTCCATTCATACTAAGGCACATCAAATTGTTTTGAAATCAATACCCTGTCCTTCCCCAGACCCTCTCAGCACAGATCAGGGGTTCAAAGAGTTTATGTCTACAAAGCAGATGTTTGAGCCATTTTTGATACCCAGATTGCCAAAGGCAGAGAGTCTCAGACAGGTCCTTGCAGGTGAGCAGCTGGTGCTCATCCAGTGCCTCAAAACACCACTCATCAGTGCCAGCTCAGCCTTCTGCAGGTGATGTTACTTGATGACTGATCGTGTTTGCAGGGACCTTCTAAAATATGCGGATCTTGGGAGTTTTCCTTCTTGTCTTTATTTAACTTAGCTGCTGACCCACAGAGTGCTAATTAGCCAGATTCAATACTAAGCTTAAAAAATTATAATGAGCTTACTGATTATCAGGTATGAAAATAAGGTCAGTCGAAAACATATCAGTGCTTTAATTAAATCTCAGTGAACTTCACAGAGTGAGAGAGAATGACTATTAATGGTTCCTATTTTTGCTAAACTTCCCTTCTGTGGCCTGTTACTTCAAGGTAGGGGCTGTCCCCATTCGTCACACTTCCGCTCATGTAAATTGCCTGAGTGAGACCAGTACTTGCTCACCTAAAAAGCTCTGCAGGATGGAGGAAAGGTAATAAGTATGTTCCTTGTGCCCACGGACAGACCTACTTTTCATTTTAGGGCAAACTATTGTCAGTCAGCAGCATGTCTTTGATTTTGTTGCTTTTGCACACTAATTTACTTTGCATACAAAATGTCTCACTGAATGTGGCTTATCTGTATTTTTGTCTAGGCTGCAGCTAACATTATCAAACTGATATAGATACACTTTTGTTGCAGGCAAATTTAAGACTGCAAGAGAGGATCAGACTAATGGTTCATCCAGTCTGGCTGCTGGTTTCTGACTGGGTCATGTGCAAATCCCTGGAAGAGTGTGGAAGGAAAGGGGACAAAAAGCTGTGCTCTAGAGGTAACACCTCTTCCTCCAAAGGGAAGACCACCCAAACACTGCATTTAATATCCTGCATAAATCTCATAAATTCATTTCTGAGCCTGCATATAGTTTTGTCCTCCAAGACTTTCTGTCCTAATGAGCAGGTTAAAACTACTACCTCTTTTGGATTTTTGTTTTTGGTTTTTGGTTGGTTGGTTGGGTTTGTTTTGTTTTACAGGAACATACACAACATACACATACACATCAGCAATAAAACAAGTCAGTTTTGGGGGTTTGTTCTGATGTGCTCTCAATTCCTCTCCTAGTAATTCTGGAGATTCAGCATAAGATCTGGCAGCTTTTGGTTTTTCTCTGAGCTTGGAGGCAGGAGCCACATAAAAGGAGAGCTCCTTGGAGAACCAAGCCTCTTCTCAGTGTTGCCAATTTAGGCTCATGGTTATTTCTAAGTGTCTGACATTTTTCCTACCTTCTGCCTGTTGGCGAGTGTCCTTCATGATGACATACCAGTCATCTTTAAGTTGCCCACACTCACAAAATACCCATACCCTCATCACCGCAAATGGCAAGCCACAAGCAGTTGGCTGAGACCGCCAACTTATAGGTCACTAGTTAGGAACTGACTGACATTGACTTTATATGGTTTAAAGGGAGGACTGAGGCTATGTAATTGTTTCTCCATGGGGAAAATAGATGTAGAACACCTCTTAAAACCTCATAACATTCTCTATTGACTTTTATTTCAAGAAGCAAATGGTCAGCACCAGTGCAAGCGTGGGGTGAAGATATACATTTATATATGTATGTTTTGTGAAAGGTTAAAAAAATTCTAGTACATGTTAGGAAGTGAACTGAACTGGAGTAACTCCTCTGAAATCACATGCCATGCAGTTAGTCCTTTAGGGAACATGCTTTGAGGAGGTTTTTAAGAACATTCAGCAAGCATATATGGAAGTGTATTTACAATCATGCATTTAAACAAGGAGCTATAATAAGAAATTAATAATATGATGGGTTTGGAGTGATAATGTTCAACAGTGAGAGGGTCTTCTCCAGCCTAAATACTGTTATGAACAAAACAATCAAAAAAACCAAAACAAACAAAAAAACCAACCAAACAACAACAACAAAAAAACAACAAAAAAAACCAACCAACAAAACAAAACAACCCACATACAAACAAAAGTCAGGACACCCAAAGGCATTAGGTTGTAATAAAGAGTGTTTTTTCTCAGAAATGTATCCATCTCCTTGTAAGCTTGATTTTCCTCAGATCATGACAGAGATAAGTGCTTGCGTATGTGTGCCAGCAGCATGAGTGCCTTCAACTCAAGTGAATCATCCACAAAGGCAGACCCCATCATGGACTGCCATACATGCTACACCAGGTCAATAGAGCAGGGCTATTTCAGTGGTGCTGTGACATTTTTAGCTGTCTTCCTGCAGCGTGAGGTCATTCTCATGCCCTTATGGAAGGTGGAAGTAGCCATGCCCAGCTCCCTGGCCCTGGAAGCCCGTGAGAGACATTGCCCTTTGTCACCTGCAAAAGGTGATGCTGAGCTATGAGAAACCATGCTTAGGTATCTCAAATGCAGAATATCCAGACAAATCACACAGAGATCAATATGATCAGGTGAATGCCACTATATAATTCTTCTATACATATATATATATACCCTTTATATATGAGTAAATAAATTTCTATTGGTGCAACTATAATGCTACTATAATGGTGCAATGATAAAGCAGTTTACTGATAGGTTATTACGTGCTGATCATGTAGCAGTCTTACAAAGTCTATTTCTTTATAGTTATGACAATTGTTCCTGTTTTAGCTAAGCAAGGTAGCCTTGAAATTTGTTACTTAAGATGGTCTCAAGCTTTGCTACTTGATGGCCTTGAGGTTTGCTACTTCAGGTGGCCACACGGCTTTCTACTTAATAACTGATGTCTTCAAGGCTGGATTGTTCACATGTCCATTGTCACTCAGGAATTCATCAACAATTAATTCATCAACACCCAAACTGGGCACCAAATGTAAATGGAAACTTTTGACCTTCACTACTACGTGCCTCATTTCCTCCTTTCTACATTGGGGCTGTAGGATGGATGTTTCCTCCTCTCATAAGAACATGAAGTGTCTGCATTAATGTCTGAGGAGCCTGTGTGTGATGAGTTGAGGTCAGGGCAGCAATGCCAGTGAAAAAAGCACATTGTGCAGACAGCACTGCATCACCTGAAGTCTTTCTATATAAGGTCTGAAGCTACTTGTTGACAGACAAGAATGAAAGTAAATAGTGACTATGCATGCCCCACACAAAATAATGAACCTGTGACTGGAGATAATGTAAACACAGACTGATGCATACAAGAAAGACAAGTTACAGTTCTGGAATAAAGCAAAACTAAGGCATTTAAGCCCTTCAGTTTTCAGTGCTAATGTTCTTAATGTACTGCAGACAGGAGCATGTGGCTTTGCAGTTCCTGCATGCAACCCATGATGTCTTCAGGAACTGTAACATTTTGTTGGAAATGAAGGTAGAGTCCTCATACAGTTTTTATAGGATGGAAAAGCCCATCCATAACTTAACCCCTGGAAGACTGATTTATCTGATTTATTAAAGACAGTTTCCTTTTTTTCTTTCTTTTTTTTTTTTATAATTTTGAACTAGCCTAGTTTCCCTTTGTCAGCTAAACCAAAGAATATTAGATCTCCTGACAGCTGCAATAGGTAAGCATGCACATGGTAACCTCCCTAAAGCATGGGACCTAGCCTATGAAGTATTAAGTGCCTTTAAGGACCACTAAAATCAATGGTATTGAAGAATGCCATATCCTTGAAGGGCTGGGCCCCAAGGGATGACTTCTAGGATTCACTGATTCTGAAGACAGGCAAAATAAAATATTTAAAGCAGCTTGACATGCACAGGCTAAATTATTTTTCTTTTGTGCTGAAATATTTTATTATTTTTATTTTGTTTTAATATGCCCTGAGCATGCTGTGAAAGCAATCTTTGTACATGTTTCCTTAGTGGGGAGTATTTGCTCTCTGTACTCATCAGTCACAAACACTATGACTTACATGGTTCCAAAGCATCAGGAAAGTTTTCTATAACATAAAGGGTTTGGGTTTTTTTTAAATGAGATAGAATTGTTTGTAGAAGAGTAGCCTATGAAATAACTATGAGGATAAAGGGTTACTGCAGGGACATACATCAGTAGTATGTACTTTATGTTTGTAGTCCATTGGTTTCTACAGCAGGTCTTGTTCACAGTAATGTGAGGTAGTTAATATGGGATCTGAATGCCACTGGACTGATAAGCCTTCGTACTGACTTGCAAAAGTAATTTTCAGTACTCTTTGAGGGGAAAAATTGCATTTAGTGGGGAAAAAAAGGAAAAAAAAAAGTGCTAAGCCATTCGTGCATTCTATTTTATTGCGTATGTAATAGACTATGCAGGAACGGAACTTTTGATCCATTAAGCTGCGCATAGGGACAAACTGCTGCTGAGTTACTGTGAGAAAGTTGGGCTTCCAAATTGAAAAGTTTCAGAGCATTTTTCCCAAGTCTCATTTGAAAATGAGACACCGATATTGCCACTCAAACAAAAACTTCCATCAGAAAGGCTGGGAACAATCTTCCCAATCCAAGGCTCTGCTCTCAATTATCACACTCCCACTGCCACAATTAGTTGCAACTATTTTGCAAGGCAGTGATAACATCCTTTCCTAAAAGTTTAATGAACAAAATGTCTGCTTTGCTCCAACGATTGCTTCATACCCTGAACCAGGCCAGGCAAAATAGATAACTTCCAAACCATTTCAATTTTTGTGACAGAAAGATGGTTCAATTCCCAAGCAGGCCTAATCACCATATACTTCTTCTAAATCCTCAGCTGTCATGTGATCAGTACAACCATGTATTAATATTTCTGGTTGTTTATTGCCACAGCCTCTCACCTAACAAAAGTATCTCAGATTTAGCTAAGCAGCATGGTAAAAACTTTTGTCTTGCTAGAGATGGACTTTGTAGGGTCAAGTTTGTTTGAAAACCACCATCAGAAGAGACATGGGTGAATTTCACTGGCCCTGTGTGTGTGCTGAAATCATATTTCAGGGAGTTTCAGCCATGTTTCCTGACACATCACAGACCCATCCATATTGATGACGTTAATTATATAGTTAAACAACTGACTGCTTGGTAGCTACCACCCAATATAGTCTCCACCCCCAGGATGATGAGCTTCATAGACATTTCATAAGGACACCAAGGTCCCTGAGGAAAGAGTTGCCAGAAAACACTGAAGAGTAGACAAAATTACCTGTCTTTCTATGCTGTAGAGGGCAGAGTTTCTGTATTTGAAATAACAGCAGCAGTGGGCTTCTCAGCATCCCTGGGGAGAGCTGCAGTCCCTCCCAGGGTAGCACCCATCCTCACCACAGCCCCAGGTGACATCACACCAACTTTACATGCTCTGAAACCAGCCATGTGGCTCTGACAGCCATGAACCTGTGGGAGAGGAGTGATGACTGTAAACCCCATACAAAGACCTCACCATGCCACACCTTGCCTGCCACCCACTGTCCCTGATCAGGCAGCACCTTCTGCCCAGACCTCAAGGATCCTCTCTTCATCTTCTCCCCCACCTATCGCACAGAGTCTGGAAACTCATTCCTGAGCTGTGGCTTCAGCCAGAGGTACTTAGGACCATTCATTATTATTCTTGGCATTTGTATCTAAATACTTCAGAATCCTGAGCCCAGTAGTGCAACTGTAATAACACCAATGTCTAAATCTCCTTGACACCTAGCAAGAGGCAGGAGATGGGGAGGACAGAGAAGGAAGGAGTGGTGGGATGAGCCTCAGAGGGACTTAAGCATGAAGGAGGCTGTGCTGGGAAATGCTGAGGCCCTGGGCAGGAGCATCCTAGAGTGGCCACAAGGGCAAGCAAAGAGAGAAAAGAGGGCAAGCAAAGGAGAAAACACAGGCTGTCTAAGCCCTGGACTACAGCGGCAGACCTTGCACCCACTGTACAAAACACCAACCTGAAACAGAAAGGGAGCTGAAACACACAGAAAGCCCTGGCTTTGCATATTTGAAGTAAGTCATTATTCAGGCTTTCCAGCTCCCAGTCTCTCAGAATTCGCTTAAAGAAAAACCTTTGCACTAATCCTCCTCCTCCATCATTATGCAATATTGCTTAGGGTAAAGGAAGTTTCCTTGCTCTTTTCTAAATATACATTTCTGCGGTTAGAAAATTAGAGAAATGACACGGCCGACCTTCCTAAATGTGAAGGGCTCATTTGGGGAAGCATACAAGTCATCTGCTGCAGCAGACCCTTATCACTTTGTGGTAGGCAATTGCAAAACACTTCTCTTAGCCAGAGTCACATTGGGTTTAAATTGAGCTAGACAAGGGAACCACAAGAAGAGCTTTGTGGGGAGCTGTGCTGCTAAAAGCACGGTGCCTGGCACTGGAGTACTTGCTGTTAGTTAAAACAGTAATTTGTCAAGGAACAAGGAATGGAGCAGCCCGCAATGCAAATGTCACTTTCAGTTTTTCAGGCATGAGGCTTTGCATAGAAGATGAAGAAAATACTGCTGACCATTTTAAATCCAGAAACTGGTCCCAGTGCAGTGGGAGTGAACTCTGCATCAGACTTTCCATTAATGCCTCTGGTTTTGCAGGGGCTGTAAAAATGTGCTTGAGGCAAAAACTTGTGATTCAGAGGCTCAGCTGAAGAGTTAACTTTTTATACTCATCCATTTTCAGAGTGGTGATTTATAATAATTTTCATACAGATCTATATATAGTTCTGGTGTGGTGAAAGAGAGCTGGGGAGGGAGGTGATGCAAAGTCTCCTGCTCAGATGCCTGGTGTTGCTGTTAGAGAGAGGCCAAGCAAGAGGCTTTGGGCCTCCAAATGCCTGGTGAAAGCAGGACTTACGAACCGCATGGCCAGTGACGCTGCTACCTAAGGGAAAAGAGACCAAACCCTAGCTTATTTCCTACTTAGATGGCAGCCTGGGATAAAACCTGTACAAAGAACCAAGACATGTTCTCCTTTTGCCCAAGGATTATCCCATCTACCTATAAACAATATATGTAAGAGATGGACAACAAATGGCTAAAATTATTTCCCTGACTGATATCTGTCCTGAATGGTTTTGCACCTGCCTCATTTTTCTGCATTCTTGACTCTAAGAGGGAACTCTTCAGGCAAAGCTGTGCAAAAACTCTCCGTAATAAACCTTTGGTGGAAATACAAGTCCTTGAAATGTGGGATCACACAAAGGACTGGGCTCTTGGTCTTGCAAGAATCAACAGAAGATGTCAGCCCTGCCATCCTCTGCTATATAACCACACTGAGTGCCTCATACCTCAGGTGGGATATCTGGGAAACTGGAATGTTCCTCCTCTTGGACTAAGTAGTTACTGCTGGATGAAATAATTTCTTATATCTGGCAAATCTGTCACTATCTGTACTGCCCATCTGGGCCATAGGTAATCTGGGATACATCAAACAGCTCAGTGTACCTTAATATAGTTTCCTCAGTAAGATCATACTGTCTTCTACAACAGCTCCACTAATTACTGTAGCCAAGTGCCAGCAACCAGAGAAATTTACAAGGACATAGTATTTCCACTCTCCTCCCTTGTTCGTATCTTAGAAGTTGAATCTCCTGTCTTTTCCCTAAATAACACCTTAGCCTATTTTTCCTCAGGTTATTTTATCTCAAAATATTTTCCATACAAAGAAAAAAACCAGTAATTTAAATCCATTTTTAGGAAAGGTTTGCTTTTTTCTTTGCTAAGAAAATAGGTTCCTAGCAGATATTTATCAAGATAGCTAAATTAGCCAGCAACTTTAATACTTGGAGCACAGAAAATCTCTTGATCAGCTGCACAATTTGAGCTTACTGGAGAAGACTTTTAAGAAAGAATAAGAATATAACCTAGAATAACCATTTTTTTCCTCTTGTCCCTTTGAGGCATTGAAGTTCAAGGTATTTGTTTCTTTCCTTGTATATTGAGAAATCTGTGATGGTGCTTAATTGAGCGCTAAAAGCCCATGCGACTGCAGTTTCACTAAGATGCTGTATTTTTTTTTACTTCCAATCCTAAACTGCTACAAGGTGAAACAGAGCAGAAGCAACTACTTTGGTGATGGAAGAGATTATTCTATACCAAAAGAAGCAGCATTCTTGTGAAAACAAGAATATGAGCTCATAGTCTAGCTCCTATGTGGTCCCTGTGCATAACAGCTAGATGCTGAAATTATTCAAGGGCTAAGGAATAGCCTACCCTGCAAGGGCAGCATGCAAAGTCACTATAAAGAGGTATGCATCTTTCTTGGGTGAACATTACCAGGAGGAGAAGCTGGAAGGTGCCTCTGCAGATCCTCAGATTTTGTCCTTGGAGGAGACTACAGGAAGCCCTCAGTAGCTGCTCAGACCCGTTCTGCAGTTAAGACATGGCAGGCAGAAAGGTAGCACAAAACCACATTTACTACCAGGTCAGGCTTTCCCTGAAATGCCTGGTCAGGATGTGAACCAATCGGCGAAGGTATGCTCTCAGAAGAGGTGGAGGTGAAATAACTGCTGGTGGTGGCAACTGGATATGTGCAACTAGACAAGGCTGATGGGTAAATATGGTCAAGATACAGATGTCCATCCAGGGTGACACTATGACATCAGTAAAAACCTAAAAAATGATTATTTTATTTTTTTTATTCAAGAATCTTTGATTACTTACTTTATGTTTTTCTAGCAGGTTGATGTAACTGGCTCTGGCTCTAGAAGACAGCACAGCCTTTGATCATCTCAGCTCCTTCATTATTACCTGAGGGAGCCATCAGGAACTCTCTCTCATGTCCAAAAATTATCTAGCCTATCTTATTGGATTTCTTTATTCAGTGAATTAGTTTTCAGAATTATTCATATTTGTTAAGAAGAAACACTGGCACTACATGGTTAGGTTTCCCCTGAGCTATGTCAGCTCACAACCTTGCAAGGCATTCAAAATGTGCATCTCCCGCTGTGTAACACATCAGAGATGAAAGCCCCTGCTGCCCCTTGCACTTGGAGAAACTCAGGCAATACCCCCAATCTGGTGCACTTCTTTGCCTCAGTTGATGGTGGAACATGACATGGTAAGCTATTTGTCTCCTCTATCCCTTGATCTCATCTACCCAGCACTTCAGGATGCTCAAGATCTTCCACTAAAGTTCCTGAACTAGATTCTGCTAGTGCGGTCATGGCAATTCACCCTACACAGGCTTGTTATTTCCTGGGGACAAAGCTTACAGGGTGGGACTTTCTTGGCATCATTGGGTATGACTGGCTCCTCACAAATACATTGCTTCAGCAGTACAAATTACATTAGACCCAAAAACAGGGATTATTGGATTATTTTTTTTTTCTAGTGCCAATAAAGTGATCATAACAAATGATAGTCAGACATTTACACTTTCCTGTTTCAAAAAAGAGTACACAAAAGATGAAGTTTTCAGCTTTGGTTCAAGATTTGGAGAACATTAAGTTCTTGCCACCTAGCTGTACATCCGCAGCCTCCACTTTGCTGCTAATTAAGTACTCCTCCATCCCTTCCCACTTCCAGGATGCTTGTGCTGCACCTTCAGAGATAGATTTAGCTGCCCAGGACTGAAGGCTTTTCATCAAAGCCTTTCTCCTCAGAAATCCATGTTCTCTTATTAGTTCACATCAAAACGGACTATTTGCTTGAGCCAGGTGTAACAACATTTGTTTCTATGTGATTTACTGCACTAACATCCATACTTTTTCTCTTTAGTAGCTGGGTTCAAAAGCCACTTTCGGCAGGGTGACAAGGGAGACCTATGCTTGTTTTCCAGCCCTAACAGACATCCTGTATGCTCTTGGGTCATGCAGCCACGCTCAGCCTCCTCCTGTTTACAACAGCATAATATGCGATTTGTTCCACTTTGCCCGAGCACTACAACCTCTCTCTAACTTGCTTGATATTCGTCTCCCCTTTTTCCTCTCTCCTTTGTAATCTGATTTCCATGCATCCAACACACTGCAAAGACTTGGACTTCCTGAAGATCCTGATATAGAAATAAATATTATTTTAAATGACAATGAGTTGGTATATGGCTAAGCAAACGCAGTTTTGTTTCTCAGCAAGTTTGTGTGAGCTGTTTCTGGTTTCAGTTCACATGGGTTCTTTTACCTTCTGAGTTTCTCTTTGACATTCAGGTTTCTGACTTTTTTTCCACCTGAAGTCAAAAAAATAAAGGAGTCAGGTTTGCTCAGAAGCCACACTTTTTTTTAAAAAAAAAAAAATAAAAAAAGCTCTTAATTCTAGAATGGGGGACTATTTTTGACTTGATGGTTTCTTGTTTGTTCATTACTCAACATCCTGGTACTAGGCTGCTCCAATGAAAAGCAGTTATGCTTGGAGCACAAAGACATTAGCACGTGTACCTGCCTGTCATCAACCATCTTTGCTTATGAGTAAAAACAGAACTTGTAAAAAAATAGGAGCACTAAAATTCATCCTAAAAATGAAACAATTACAGAGGAGAGTTCATAATTTCATGCTGAGGTTTTTCTAAACCTTCCATGGCCTAGACACCATTATCCTAATAAAGAAGGAAATGACATCAGTACAGAGAGCTACATCCAAGCTCTGTTTGGCACAACTGCTGTCTTTGGTGCCATTTCATTTGATTTTATATCAATGTTTAATGCAGCTGCTACTGTTCTGCACATAGTTAAGTGTAGGTGCAAATTATGAAGCATAATTAATTGCTCATTAATGGGTTTTTGCCCAGGACTGGATTCTAAACGCTAATCTGTGTTTCAGAAAGAATGCCAAATTATATCCACTGCTTACCTGCTCCTCCCTGATTTCTGTTTAGCATGCAATTGCAGAATTAGGCTTTAATATTACTTAATGCCTTCAATTAAGCTCACAATGTATATTAAGCCTTGGCCATTTAAATATCATTATGAACCTATACACAAAATTTGCTGATTCTACAAGTTAGTGAAAACAATTTCTATAAACTAAATTTCCATTTATTTTCCAGCCCAAAATAAACCTGTTCCCAGAACTGAGCCTTCGAAACCTTCATATCTACATGGCTACATCTGTCTGTCGTCTTTTCTGATCAACAAAGCAACCAAAACAGCAACCCAAAGCACGAGCAAACAGTCCGCCAGTGAACAGAGGTGCGAAACCGCAGAAGGAAACAGGCAGAAATAGATGAGAGGGGAGAAGACGCTGGGGATGTTTCTTCCTCTCCCTCCTGTCCTCTCCTTCAGCACAGAGACAGCAGAGGGACCTGTTCTTTTGTGGACAGGCAGAGTGAGATCACAAAACACAGAAGTGAATAAATTTGTGCAGATCCCCTGATAAAAGTCACTTTTGCCTGTTCCATAGGGGTGGGCCAGGGGTGCTGTGTTGCACCCAAGCCATCCTGCTAACAAAGCCTTGCCTGCGGAACAGCGACTGTGCTGAAGAGGATGTGCTCCAGGATTGAGCTAAGCACAGCAGGGAAACACCCAAACAGCACCAAGCGCTTTGGGCAGCACTTTATTTTTTTGCCTAAAGGATGCTTACGCTTCCTTGACCTCTGCCATACCTCCAAGATCACCTTTTCTCACCATTCTTGTGGGAGCATTTGTATGTCAGATGCAGAATTTGTAAACCAGTGTACAAACCTGTCCTGACATTGCAGTTTCTGCTCTGCTCCTGTAGCCATGTTAAGGGTGGACTAAGCCACTGTCTCAGCATCTATTTGTCAAGGCAGTTTGTGCATGTTTCCAGCTGGGGTCCAGCACTGCTACCTCAGGCTCTTGCAAGTCATCTTCTCACTTGACACTGTGGGCTGCTGGCTGGGAAGTTTACAATCTGAGCATCTAGATCTATCAGTAGAGCATTTTGCCAAATTATTTATTTTGCTAGTGTTTTGTTTGGCTCTCTTCCCTAGTGAGATCAGAGATAAAGCTTATTTACTAGTTGCTGCTTGCCCTGGCCAGCTGAGGAGCTGGGCTGGAGTGAAAGCAGCTGTTTCTGAGCAGCACGCATGGCTTGTGCTCATTCTCAATTCCCAGTAAGCAGGATCCTTCAGTGGTGATGGAGTAGCTCCGAGATTCAGTCTATCTGTCACTGCTCGACTGTTTTACTGTGCACACAATGCACTGATGGGCGACATCACTCAACTGCAACAAGTCCAGCTACAAAAGCAAGTAGCAGCAATTTGTAGCCTCAATGCAGCCATTTTATCATTCCCAACACTTCCCTGGTTGCCACTCTGGATAAACTAACTTGAGAATTAAGAACAAATATTTGACTTCCCCCCCACTCCCCATAATTTTACGCAGCCCTGTTTAGACTGTATGGTACTTAACAGGAGACCTTTGCCCTTTAGTTAAAAGCTATGACCAGGAAATCCCACCTCCTCTTAATGAGCTTTTTTGTTCAGCTTACAGGGAGGGATTTGCACTCCACTCTTGCACTACAAATGCTTTGTCTGCTTGGCTTTTTTATTCAGCTGATGAATAAAAAAAGCAAACTCCAAACTCTACACATGTTTCAGTCTCCATTAAGACAACAAAGAGCTCTAAATGCATGTCCTAGCAACGGCAACATTTTTTTTAAAAGAGTGAGAAGAAAGAAAACAGTCATTTAAGCTGTGGTGCTTTCCATAGCTATATCTTAATGCTTTTGTCAAAAAAACGCTATACATTTTTGACTATCAAAATACATAGCTCTAGTTAAAAGGTCAGATAGCATTTTTGGAACCAGTATTATGCTCTTTCTAGTGTGAAACAATCATACCAGCAACTCAAGCAATGGCCTTTGTAAAATTTTTTACTTGCTTATGTTTTTTGACCACATGCTGAGACCTCTAGTACTCTAGTGGCCTTGAAAGTGTTTTCCCTTTTCTTTTTTTTCCTGTATGCCTCAGCTCTTGGCTCCCTCTAATCTCTTGTTCTTTCCTTCTAATCACTACATATGCTTAATAACGACAGACTGCAGACACCAGTACCAAGTTATAAACTAACAGAAACGTGGAGGATTAAACACAGTCACAACATGAGACAATTCTGCAGGAATATCAAGATATGTGAAGTAGATGGAACAAAACATAATTCCAGGAGAGAACAGCAAAGAAAACCTCACTTTCCCAAGAGCAAGACTAAAACCCTGTGCATGCCTATCTGTGCACAGCAGTCCAGAGGGAATGATTCTCCAGCCCATTACACAGACACATGCTGGTTGTATGCTGGTGGCTTGCTAGGCTGGTTAAAATGAATCTGGCAGAATGGACAGGGAGACTTGGTTATCGAGGAGCATATAATAGAGTATATTAAGCAAAAGTCTGCTGCAGGAGAAGGATAATGGGTCTTTTGATGCTGGGCCTTGTTCTGTCTCTGCAGAAGCCTACAGAAATTAGAGAAATAAGACATTTTAAAAATCCCTCATTGCAATAATTCCCAAGTCTTTAGGCTAGGGACTGTCAACTCTCACTGCATTTTACAAGCCAGCAAGCATCCATAGCATTGACCTCTCACATGAAGTCCCAGCAAATTGGCACCAGTTATGTTATTGGCAGATCCCTTGGCACCATTGCTCACACCATGTGTATACGGGAGACCCAAAGGAAGCCTTGACCTAAGCCAATATATGGAATGCATGCAGCAGCCCATGTGATCATCACAGGTAGCTCATAAAAAATCCATGTGGCTGCAGTATGGTAACATCAGGTGAGACCAATCCAATGAGCCTTAGTTCATGCTCAAATGTGATGAACTAAACTGCAAAAAAGGAACCTGCTTAAGAAAATGACAAGGTAGAATCAACTCATTATAGGTGCCAGATATGCCTGTATGGCAAATGTGAGCTATTCTACAAAAGGGGCTTGTCTGTATGTTTTAGGTACTAACAATTCTTTTCACAGATGTGCTCTACTAAAATGATTTCAGATTCAAAATTAGCTTTTCTTGTTGCATTCTCTGCATTGCCACACTACATCTTCAAATATGAGACTAACATAACTGACCTGACATCAAAATAAACATTATCTGAAGGAATTTAGAATGCTTTACATCAGCATCTTTATATAAAAAGAGTATCAAGAAATTGTTTCTCCACTATGGTTAGAAAAACCTGGATGAAAACCTATTTATTCTAATAAGGGATTTCTGGCTGTAGATGTTATTTCAGGGTCCTGAACAGTGTATCTTCTGTGTATGCGATCAGAGCTGCTAAAGAGGGAAATTTTTAGGGAGGATGGATGAGAGAAAGAAAGACATACTTCAGTGGTGAAGGTTTCCTCCCACCACCTTTTGGGTTGCTTCTTAACTGGTGGCTATTTGCAGCTGCCAAAACCTTTGAACTTCACGTGGCAGAAGACAATCATTTCAGCAGGAATGTTGGGGGATGTCACCAGTGTGCTTTGCATGTCCCTGTACTATCAGTCCCCAGAGACTCTCCCTGTCACCCTCAGGCTGCAGAAAATCATTGCCCCCAGGCTAAAAAAAAAAAAAAAAAAAAAGAGAGAGAGAAAAAGGACCAGTGCTGCACATTGTCATGTCTGGCTTTTACTCCCTGAAATTAGAAACTGGAGTCAAGTCCCTAGGTTCATACACAATGCTTTGGGAGACTCCTCACTACACTGCTTAAGAAAAGCTGAAGACTGAAGACCTTACGTATCTTGTCTTTAGCTGGTCGGGCTGGATCACTTCAGTTCAGGCTAAAGTCATCCAACCAGCTAACCAAATCCCCTGTCATCATCTCAAGGTGAAGACCTACAGTAGTGCCTTCAAAACCTGTCAAAAAGCAGCAAGAGAAGCTCCCCTGTTTTCCCACAATGAGGAGAGATGCCACCCAGTACACTGTGCTGTGTTTGATTGTCTTTTCTGCTACTAGGCAGAAAATAATGTGGTTCTTACTGCAGGAGAATTTATCTTAAAACAAGAATTCCAATTGTAATCAGAGCTGCATTTCCCCTGCCAAATTCTCCAGGCATTGGGATTAGCTTTATACTGCTCACATTTTACTACTTTGTGAATCTTTCATACTATCTGGACAGTGGTAAATCTTGCTGATAAGGGATGGAAGTTGCTCCCATATGGAAGCATCCTACAGTTTCATCAGGGAGTCCTATCACCAGGTGCAGAACGTGAAAAGGGAAGGAAATTAACCTCATCCCTCTGCTTCAAAAGAAAACACAGACTGTCACTGCATTCCTACCAGGAGCTCAATCATGGATGCTTGGCAAATGTCAGCCCCTATTTCTGTATTTTGGTTATAAATAACTGGAAGATAAACAGATTCTACTAAGCTTCTTGGCATCTCCCAAGATCACAGTGCTTTGCACATCCATGGGAGCAGGTTCGCAACTGTCCTGAGAAGCTGAGGCACCAAGCCTGCTTCAACTGCCTTCAGGTTGTGATGTTTTCAACAATTTTCACCCTTGTACATTTTAATATAGTCTTCCCCACCAACCACCTCCAGGGGAGAAGCATTTATGGGCCACAGAGGTTTCAGGCCAAATTTTCCAGAAATCTGAACAACAATTAATTTATAACCTCCTGTGGTTGCAGATCATGAGTTACAGCACTTGTTCTATGATTCCATGATTGTTGATGGTGATGTGGAGAAGCATAGGCACAAAAATGAATGATCACCCAGAGTCTGCTCAGTGTTGTCTGGACCAAGATCTGATAGCATTCAAGCACCTTTCCAGAGAGAAATCTGAAAGATGAAGCTCCACTAGGCTTTGCATAATATTTTAAGTACCCCTCAATTAGAAACACTTTCTCACATACCTACTTTCATAAAATCACCAGCATCCATATCTCTGGCAGAAACTTTTGTAATGATTTTTTTTAAATACATATTTTCAGCTGTACACAGCAGAAAACCCCCTTCAGGCACTTCACTAGACCTTTTATCCATATGCAGGAAAAAGAATTGATTGATTTTGAAGTTAAACGTTGGCATCTGCTGTTATTCAAAACCAGGACCTTGGATATACTCATCCACCATGCTTTCAGCTCAGCCACCAGTGTGCTGCAAATGAAGACAAGCTGTTGTCAAATGAGAAATGCAAAATAGTCAATCTGTTTGTCTGTTTAATGTAACTGGGAACATAAGCTGCTAAAAATGCTACCATTCTGCACTGTCAGATGGGAGACACTCTCCAACAAACGAAAGCCTAATGACCCATTTTACTCAGGCGCTCTGGAGTTCCTCCTAATGGTATTTTCCATATGCACTTCAACATGCTTTTAACTGAAACTGCAAATGGTACTATTTTCTATCTAACACAAGCGTGTAATCTGTGTAGCTTTTTTTTTTTTTTTCCTCCTCTGGCACCATGAAGGAATGCTGATGTTCAAGGCGTCTTGAAACAGTGAGCATATTGCTCAAGCATCTGATGCTCATCTTCTCTTTACACCTGTCATTGTACTGTATTAAAGGGAAAAAATCAAGTCATTAACCATGATAGATATGTTTTTAATAAGAAAGTGTTGCGCCTCACCAGGCAGATAAATAGCAAGTCTTAAGATATCTTCAGAGCCTGAGCATACAATTACAGAATAAAGTTAAATATGCTGGGGACTCTTCAAAGACTGCTATAACTTGTAAAGATTAGGTCTCTATCAATTACCCAAACTGCATTTCTCCAAGAATTTTCTAGCATTAAAGCTGCTAATTTGACTTCTCCTCTGAAAGTTCCCTATTCCCCACAGATAATTATGTGTGAAATGTTGCCTAAACAAAACAGTGATTTGGCCAAGAAAACAAGTGTGCTCCATTTTCAAGTCAAAAACCAGCAAAAAATAATGCTAGTATTACCAGAGTGAGGTGAGAAGAAACTCTGGAGATCTTGGCCATTTTATTAAATATTCTTGGTGTTTGTAAAGTAGAAATATCATGGGTCTGATATCAAAGCCCACTGATAAGGGTGGGTTTTTTTTTTGAAAAAAAAAACCCTATAGCATTTAGTCTCTCTTCAGAGGCAGCATAATACCAACTAGAGATGAGTATGCTTTCTCCTTAGAAAACACAGCAGTCTTGTGGCATACTGGCACGATGTGTTCCTTTAAGCCGTTGTAGTTTTAGACACAGCTTTCTCCTCACTCATATTGTTATCACATTGATATTTTTGTTATTTATTGACACAGAAAATGCTCAGTCATAGGCAGCAGATACCTGGAAATGCTCTGCTGCACTGAGCTAGGCAGCAGTGCAGTGAGGGTGCCTGTTCCCTCCTTGGCTCCCTCACCTTTGAGGTGCCACCAGTATCAATTAGCAAAGCCCCAAAAAGCACTGAAAATCTTCAGGCACTCCCTTTTCTCCTGCTGAAACTGAGATCCTACTCATCCACATTTCTTTCCACTCTCCAAAATACATCTCATTATTTTTTTCCTGTAAGGTTGTTTGCAGCCTAACATACTGCTAGTGGGGCAAGAGGGTGGCAAAGTGAAGAGATCAAAGTGTCCCAGGGGCTGACTGGCCAGGGATGCTGCTGCAGGTGAAGCCTGTCCTCTGTCCACCATGAATAGGCGCACCATATTGACAGCACTGGCTTCATAGGGTACCACTCAGCTGCAACACATGGAATTCAGTGCTTCTTAACCTTTTGGAGAAGCGTTTGAAAACACAAAGGAGATAATTATAGTTTAAAATAGTGGGGACTAGCAGTTTGCAATGACATGTCAATGCTTGGGATTTGTGTGCTCAGGAGAGAAAGAGCAGAGAAGGAGCAGGTGCAAAATTGAGACAGAGGAAGAGAGTGTTTAATGCAGAGGGTTAATACAGTGGCCAGTCATCTCCAGGATTATAGGGAAATTTAATATGATCTTGGAATTATCCACTCAGTAACCAAGTAGATACCAGTACATTAAAAAAAATAAAATAAAAAAATTGCTTTATTGTAAAGAGTCTGGTATCTAAGAGTGATTTCAGGATAGGAGAAAAAAAAAAATCAACTATTTCTCTTAGCTTTCTATATGCCTCCATTCTGCATAAATAAACTCCCCAAACCCAGTATAAAACAAAAAACAGGCCTTTCCATCACAGATCAAAAGTCAGAAAGTAGTATTGCATTGCAGCTGCCTGAATTATACTTGGCCTCTGAATAATAAATAGCGAATTTCTCGAACCACAGGCTCATTAATGAGCACTAATTCAGAACTGATGGCACAATGTTCAGTAATTTAAGCAATGTAGACAATGAAGGTTCTCAACTCTGGTACAAAGAGTGACCTACAGAATCTTGCAGAATGAGTAATTACAGCTAATATCCATTTCAGCTTCTATTAGAACATCCAATAAAACAAGGTCATGACAACAGGCAAGGATCACATCCTTGCAAGCATTGAGTGGGGAGAGACGAAGTCACCCTGGAGCAGGTGGATGGTTCCTATTAGTTGGGCTCCTCAATGAATAAGGACGCTGACAGTTCCCCAGAGGACCACGGGCAGTGGTGCAGCAGTGGTTTAGGTGGCTGGGGAAATACAGGGATGGTTTTCAAGAGCACAAAGGTTAGTCTGGGATGGGATTTGTTTTCACCCATAACTAACAAAGGCTTGAAGGACAGACCATGTGCTACTGGCTTTTTTTTTTTTTTCCTCTTTCAGATAGTTTGGTATTAATATATAGAGGGAATTATTCAGTGATTTAATATCTGAAGATGGACACATGACAAGTTCTAACAAAGAAAAAAGTTGACAGATAGAAACAGGACAGCAATAGGTGCCTGTAGTGTGAAAAACAGTGGAGTGAGCAGCAGCAGAGCAGAATGAACTGCCTGGAGAGTTTTCCACTTTGTACAGATATAAGCCTTATTAATTCCTAGGAGAGGACAGAGAAAATGGTCAAGAGAGGAAATAAATAAATGCTCTGCAATTTTTTTTGGTATGGCAAGTAGTTAGGTGGCTGGCTGTTAAAAACAGTTTCTGACAAGCCTCACAAGACCTCCTGGTGCTTTTAAAAACTAAAGACTTATTTTTTTCCCCTCAAATGTAGTAAAATTTTACTCTTAAATGCAGGCAGTTTTTCAGCTATATCATTTGACTGTTAAAAAAAACCCAAACATTCAGACAACACAGGGCTATTCAAAGTCATCCCTTCCCAAAACAATTCATAGGCTGGAAACTTTATCACAACCATCCGGGCAATACTGAGAAACCTGGAAGGGATTGCAACCACAGCTGATTGCCTAACAAATACATTTCAAAACAAATAGTTTGACAAACTCATAAAAAATCAACTCAGCTGGCTAAATCCTTGGTCCTCATGAGAGTTCATTGTGTAGGTAGAAAGATGTAGTGTAGTTGCACCAAGCTCTGCTGCGAGAGAAGCATTTTCTCAACTCTGGGGAATAGTCTAGTGGGCAAAAGCTTATCCCGAAACACCAGGGCTTGAGCTCTGCTGCTCAGTATGACTGCAGCCAGAAAATGGTCAACATGGCTCTGAACCACAGTTCAGTTGTGGCTGTTGTTACAATCAGAAATATAGATATCACCGTGGCCAGCTTTGGGTGCTTATATCCACTCCTTCCCTTCAAGTCTTTTTATGTCCTGCTCCACGTGCAGATTTGGACCTACAGAGAGGTCCTGTGCAAGGGACCAGGACACAACATGGACTGCAGGTGTGGAATGCCTCAGAGACAAACAGGGCTTGGATCAGCTCCCACAGGAACTTCAAGGCCTGTGACAAAATGGGAGAAAAGGGTATATTTTCCCCCAAGAATTAAGAGTCATTAATTCCTTGAGTGGACATGAGAAAGTGCTTTTTTGTGCTCATGAAAATCAGAACAACAAAAAAAGAGCCTTTCCTTCTTTTGCACCATACCTACTATATTTTGCTAATGGTACTCCTCTGGCAGAAGCTGGGTTTGGACAAAAGTCTTGATCTCCCTAGAGAGTTGTCTAAATACTGGATTTTGGCACCTAAAAATGTGCTTTGTTGCTTAAGACCCTGTGGTGGAGGCTAACCCTAAGCACTTCTTGAGTGACTTAAACACCAGTGTCAAAACTCTCTTAAAAGATGTATTCCTACATACCTATTTATATCCCATGTCTTAATATAAACATAATTTAATATCCAGTTGCAAAACAGTTGCCTCAACTCATGGGTGGGTCCAGAAAGGGAACAACCCTCAGTCAATGAATTGCCTGGAAAAACAAACATTTTTCCTTACATAAGAAATCCTTCTCCTAGAAAGCTGCTAGTTGCAGAAGGAGAAAATATCTTTAACAGACCTGGAAACAGGAGAAGCAGAGGAACCAGGACAGGACCAGGACCATGGTGTAGGCACCAGCCCCTGGGCTGCCCTCCGGTGCTGTCCTGCTGCCAGCACAAAGCTATGTTCTTGAATTGAATTCTGTTGACTTTCGTAATATTAATTGAAGTGGGGTTCCCAGGATTGGTCCCAGGGTTGCTGGAGCATCAAATGAATGCCAACAATTTAGATCACCCTCAGCTATAGTAATTTCCATACTGGCTTGAGGAAATTTTCCTGCATCACTTGAGAAAAGTACCTTTAAAAGCTGTGGGGGTTTTTATGTGCTTTTTTTTTTTTTTTTTCTGTATACTATCTAGTAAAGACTTCTACATTCTATTAAAACGTGCTGATAGATATTTCTTTTCTGTTTAAGGGACTTTGATGAACATAAGGTTTACAGCTCAAATGATCGTTTAGTAAGTAAACCTCTCCTCCAGATTTTGGTAAAATACTACATAGTTAAAATATTTTATTTGGATTTATACCTCATTTCAAAGTGTTGCTCATAATACTTGACAGGAGCTGAACTTTAGTTAGATATTTCTTCTTTTTTTCCTTCTTTTTGGAGGAAAACATGAAGTCAAACATAGCTTCTGACACATTAAACATGACTACTGGGAAATTAAAACAAATGCTGGTACAATTCACAGGGGGGAAAGAATTTAAAGTTTGTTTATAAATTTGTTCCCAGCTCCAAATGCATGTCATAAATTAATAGGTCATCAACATACTGTATTTAGCTGGCAGCAAGTACTTTTCTGTGAAGATACAAGATAGAATATAGCCAGAGTAGCAAATTGGCTGAAAGCGAAGCATTTTGAGTGCTTTGTAAAATTCATACCAGACAACTTCAAGCTCCAACAAAATGGAAAATCTTTTCTGTCTCTGTACTTAACTCCAAGGATTTCGAAAACTGACTAATAATGCAAATACCCAGAGGTTAATAGCCTGGTGCCATAGCTGGAACACACCCCCAGTATACAGGAGACTCATCATATTTGTATCCAGACAGTTGGGGAATGTGGGGCTACAGGCCAGGGTGCTCTGAACACCATCAGTGCCAACACACTCTTAGCAAGAAAACTTGTTTCTCAGCAGTGAGAATCACAACCTTGTAGCCTCATTTGGGCTGGCTTCTGACAGCCAAATGCAGATGATCATAGAATGTTTTGGGTTGCAAGGGACCTATAAAGGTCATATAGTCCAAACTCCCTGCAGTGAGCAGGGACATCTTTAACTAGATCAAGTTGCTAAGGTGAGACCAACTCAATTCTGAAAGAGATTTTCTCCAAGATGTGGATAACTAATCACCTCAATTTAAACATACAGGGAAAATTTAAATCTCCCCTCTACAAATGTGTCCATACACAGTGCAAACCCAGAGCAAGGTAACCTTTGGAGAATATCAAGACCTGGTGTTAGAATGAAATATATTTCTCTAGTTTCTGGTTTAGATTTGCATTTCTCAGCCCATAAAGTGCAAGTCATCTGCAGTTGGTGTGAACAACACACGAGGAACAGAGCAACCTCCAGTCCTGGGAGCTCCTAACCAAGGTGATTCCAGAATGCATTATTGAGGAATTAAAGCAAGACATGGTATAGAGAGCCACTGACTTGGCTCTGAAGAGAAAAAAGCCTCTGCCAGTTACAGCACAAATAACAGCCTCTTTTTATGTCTGGTGGAGGACAGTGAGAGAGACTGGCTCCAGGACCAGACAAGTGGAGGGGGATGTCAGGAGACGTGCTTGCTCTGGGCTTCACTATCAGCCTGTTTATTTCCAAAGTGTTGAAACCTACTATTTAAAATACATATATATGTACTTACGCTTTAAAATTCTTTCAGAGATGGGACAAGTCAATATTATCTTTGAGAAAATGCAGAAGCTGACTTAGTCTCCCAAAAGGAAAATTACTGACTTGAGCAATCCCTGGTAGTTATCCAAATAGCCTTGTCAAATTATTTAAATACCGCATTGTGATATTATTGAAGTTGGTACCAAGTTACTCTTGGCAGAAACAAGTGTTTGCTGGCAGGTGCTGAGTAGATGAGCTGTTACTGCTCCAGCTCTCTGTGTCAGCACCATGACTGGCTGCTGCGAGGGATACTAACCAGGGAGCTCAGCAAAATGCCCTCCAAAGGGGTTACTTTTCCTAAGGGGCTCTGGGGTGGGTTGTTTTTACCTCAGAGGCTGGTTATTTATCTGCTGTTACTCTGTAGCAATACTAGGTTTTCTGTGGGAAGTGGGAGGAAAGTATCATATAGCTGCATTCAGCACAAAACCCAGTCACTAAAGAAGGCTTTCTCTTCTGTCTTAAGACAAATTCAGTATGTAAATCTCCAGCAAAGAAAATGGAATTTAGGAATTTACCTGCTCTGTATTAAAAGGAAGGGAAGAAAAAAAAGACTTAAACTTATGCATTTTTCATTATTCGGGACCCACTCTACGAATGTATGCTTAATGATTTCATTTCTGCTATAATTTCAGTTGAAAAGTTGTTTAAAATGCAAGAGTCTAGTGGTGATTCACATATGCTGTTTCAGAAGAAAAGTTTAGACCTAGGGATACAGCAGGTCTGCCTATCCTGCCACAGCATTAGGAGAGACAGGAGGAAGGGCAGCAGTAGAGGAAGCATGGACAGTGCTTGTCTTTTGGGATTCAGCTCTCAGTTAAGGAAGATTACAGATTAATTTCATGTGTGTGAAGGTATCCACCTTGCTTACCCCATGGCAGTGCTCCCACAGGGCACTTCTGTCTCCCCAGAGCCATGTGTTGTGACAGGAGCTGGGGAATCCAGAGCTTACACACTGAACTCCTGCTGCCACAGCATTCACAAGCAAAACTCAGACAAATGCCTTAACAACCTCCCTGTATGGCAAAGGGGGAAACCACAGCAACAACCTCCTGCTGTATTAGTATGTGAGGAGGTACAATATCAGGCTCTGCAACCTTCACTGAGTAGCTGTGAGGTAGGACCTGTTAGATCATTTAGTCTTCATAGTCTCCACATCTTTTAAGAAAACTTTCACCCCCTCAAATATATTTTGAAAGGTTTTTTTCCAGTTTGGCTGTAAATGTCTCAAGTTATGTTTTTTCCATCACTTCCCTTGGGAAACTATACCTTCTTCTAACATTTCTCAGTAACAGACCATCTCCTGCTATTTGGCCAACATTTGCTTTGGCTCCATTTCATCCCATTACTCTTAGTTATATCTTCACGTACCATGCTAACATGCTTAATATCATCCAACATTTTTTTGAGAGTTAAGATTTATATTACCAACACAAGAAAAAGGAAGTAAACAGATTTATTTTTTTTCCTGTGGATATTGCTTTCTACAGAAAAGTCTAGGCAGAATAAAAACATGCTCAAGGAAGGAATTAGTAAACACACAAGATGAAGTGACAGTGAAATGAAATGACAACTTTGTCACTTTTCAGTTAAAATGGGATGACAAGATTGTCACTTTCCTTCTGGCCACATTTACCCTAAGGGTAATTATTTTAGTGTTGCTGTGCAAGAGATTTCACTTCAGGCTCCTGGAAAATTACTATAGCAGAGATTCCTTGCTGGACCAAATGGCTACAGCTGCACTGACTTCTATATTTTCTAGACAAAAATTTTCCTCTTCATTTCTATCCAAGGATGACTGCTAGGTTACAGCAGACAGCACCTCAGCTCATGTTGGAGCAACATACGTGCTGCAGGACTCCATCTCATGCAAATTGATTATTTCCACCCTTCAAAGGTCCGCATGTCTGAAATCCATATTATGCATTTTAAGTGCAAATTTATTGAAAGACTAAATCTCTCTGCCAGAAAGCTCTCTTTCTCCAGAAACTCACAGGAAACAGGCCTAGGCTGTGCTTTAGCGAAGTGAATGCAGAGACAGGCTTAAATTAATATGTCGGGGAATAAATTATTTCTAGAGTGTCTTGATCCAGCATCATATGAATAGATTCCCATGAAGCACTATGGGAAGCAATAATTCACCTGAAAATCATAGTTAAAAAAAACCCTAACAAACAAACAAACAAACAAATCCTATGAAAGTGAAGGATAAGTATCCAGTCTTTTACTGTCACCAGTGACAACTGCTTTGAAATCAGCAAAGTACCTCAGAAGCATTGTGGGCCAGTGTGTCTTCACAAGATCCTGGTTTATTTTACTTAGCTGGTAGTGGTGATAACTTACAGCAGCCATCAAACACCCCCTAACATGCTGGTAGGGCCAGGAATATCCGTAACTATTCCCCACATAGAGGAAAACAGGAGGTGCCCCACACCAGCTCTAGTTCCAGCAGTGGGAATGGAAAGTCATATTATAGGTTTTTTTAAACTGCCAGAAGCAGCTTTCCCTACTCAGGTCTTCCCCCGAGGCTTGGTCAGACCCCAGAGATGTGAGCAGTGCCACATAAAAATTCACAGGGTGAAACCCTATCAGCTGTATGCCCACTTTGGAATAGAGATTGGGGCTCTTCTACAGCTGTTTTGGCCTTTGATGTGAAACAGTGGAGTCAGTGCCACCCCAACTTCCCTTAAAATGTGTGCCAAGCTCTGCTAAACCAGTTCAGACATTTTAACCACAGTCAACAAGATTTTTTTCAGATTGTGTTATAGGGGGAAAAAAATCCCTAGGTTTCATCTCTACTGCCCCAACACCATTCAAAATTAAGAAGTCATTACATGACGCCACTAAATAAAGCACAGAATTCTCTTCAAACTCAACACAATAAACTAAAGAGCTAAATTCCTCATGGTGAGAAAAATTATAATTCTTTGCAGACCAATCCTCTTGCAGCCTATCTGGTGCCTTAAATTTTCCTACTCAAAACAACATAGCTGAGACCATAGAGGGAATCTCAGTTTGCACATCAGCCCAGAGGGTTTATATTTAGCATTTTGTGCTCCCAGCTCACTATACATCTATAAAAGTCTAACGAAACTCTAAAATTAAATAAAATTATTTTATTTTTAGGTTTGCCCTTTGATCATACCTACATCACCCTCTCCCTTTTTCCTAATCTGCCTACAGCTTTAAAACCTGGAAAATGTCTTTTGTATTTGCCCCCCGTACAGTGACATGGCTCAGCAATTGTAAGTAGTGACCTGAGAGCTGCATATACTCCAAATATCATTACAGCAGTGATACCAATGTTCTTAACACCTCACCTGGAAAGTCTGACGCAAGAATGTCATCAACTAATGTACAAAAGTCTACATGACAACAGTTGGCTCTGTGGAGAGAATGTCCAAGGTGGGCATTTCTGAGACAGAAACCAGCAAAGATAAAAGTGCAGCCTCCTATACACAATGATTTCAAACTCCACAGAGCATAAAGGGATGGGGAAGTGATCGTGTGGTTAGTGTGGTTAGCATGTGGTTGCCCTTGGTCAGAGTGAAATGGGGGGAGAGCAATTTGGTACATATAGAGCATCTTCTCCCCATGCAGAAGTGGTCATACCCACTGAATTGGGGGAAAAGACAGGGCAGTCCCTCCCTGGGTCTGTAGGGCACAGTGCCATCAGGAGGGAAGATGACAATATGTACGAATTCATGCTAGCAGTCTCTAAAGTGGCCAGCTTTGGTACACATCATGGAAAGGCATCAGCAAAATGGCCTTCAGCAAGGACTAAACAAGCTCTCTGGAAACCCTGACTACATCCTTCTGTTGTTAGCCTGGGCTGAAGCTCATTTCACTGTAACCTAAGTATGACTGTGACTTGAGCAATGAGACCAAAGTAATCTTGAGTACATTTTCATGATGATGTCTCCTGCTTGCAGTACAGACACCACACAGAAAGAAGCCTTATCTGGTCTCATTCTGTCATTCCAAATCTGACCCTTTCTTAGCAGCCATAACTGACACAACTAAATCTGACTTAGATACCTGCATTCAGTTTGACACCTCAATCCCTTTGAGATATAGAACTCAGGTATTTGGAAATGAGCCTAGGAAAATAATCTTCTTTCTCTTGAGTGCCTACCTAGGAAAAGATATAGAATTCATGTTGAAAACAAAGCCACGCAAAAAAAAATAATAATCCCTCAAACCAAATAATAGACCTTTCTTGCAGATTGCACTTAATCAGGAGGACACTTTACACATCTACAGACCAGGTCCAGCTTTGTGAAGATGTCTAGAAAGTGCGTAGAGCTGTAAAAGCCACTTAGTCTATTAAGAATTCTTCAGTGGTTTTGGAAAGACATCTGTGCGTCCATCTGCATACTAAACACTCTTTTAGAGACTTTGAAAAAGCTATCCAAAGGTCCTGTGGCTGCTTCACTTGTTACGACAGTTAGTGGCACTTCCCCTATGTAAATAAAAAATCTTAATATTTTCTATACAGTCCAGTACTACATTAGGCTGGAAATTACTTGAGGCAATTATAGGGAAGATATGATGTTATATGTTATTGTATGAAACGTCCATTCTTCATCATAGAAAACATTTCACATGGTACTTCTACGGTTTCTGCAGCACTTCAACTAATTTTCCCTACTCAGGAAAAATAAATTCCAAACATTATAATACCACTCTGATACATCTGTAATCGTAATCTTGCACAACTTCAGTCTGAAGCATTTGTTTGACTAAAAGAGTTTCTTATTTTTATAGCCCTATTTAAGGATTTAAGACTTGTTTTAATATTACGTAAAGTACCAAGCAACTTCTCAGCTATGGCTGCAGAAAATATAAAGAAGGTACACACATCCAAAAATATAATATCTGACTATCAAACCAATACCAGAAATTAGTTGTGAAATGAAGTGGAATATGTGAATGGTTATGAAAAACAACTAAATTAATTTACATTAGTAAATTAAACAGTACATGAGAGACAACTCTCACAGCAGAGTTTTTCTCCTTATTCATAATAAATGGGATTGGATATGCACGTGCATGTGTGCATTTATGGGTATTTATATGCGAGAGATTTATTAAAATCTTTAATGAAATTGCCATTGTTGTATCAAGTTACACACAGTGGTTTGAAGGCCTAATCCTGCTCATATTAAAGGCAATGGGAATATGAACAGTTGACTAATTATCACTCTGTAAGAGCTCCAGAATATCCATGTTGAATTCTAACAAATTACTAGAACCTCAGGGAAAGAAACAATGCTAATTAAGATGAACTTTAGGTGTAGGACCTAATTAATATGATCTTTATGTGAAACTTGTTCCAAATGAAGAAATTTTAGAAGTTATGCGAATAAATGCCTTGGGCTGTACAGAACTAAATAAGTAAAAAAGTAAACAAACATGTTCCTTGAAATCAGCAAGTAGCAAATCAAGATATTAATGTGAGTGTTATTTGACTGCAAGACATTGCTTCAGTAAAGATTTTTCTTTGATTTAGCTCTGAATGCCACTGTTGGTGAAATAATAAATGGCAGAGGTTTCTTTCTGTTTCTAACTGGTACCACATAGAAGTTAAAGCACAAGCAAAAGTACAGCAAAAATTCTAGTGACTCTTGTTTGGTGGGGAAAGACTAATTTAAGATCTTGTCAAAAAAGATACATCCTTCTATTAAAACAAGAACTTAAAACTATGTTTTTAGGCAACTTCAAATATTTTTTTTTCCTGTTTCAAGGAAGGCATCTAGATTCTGAAGAAGGAGGAATTTGTGCACCAAGTCAGTTAAAGAATGTATAATCATTCATGCATTGGTACAACTCCTGCTTGTGCATCCATGCATGTGTACACATACATATGACTCAAGTACATGAGGACTGAAAGAAGCATACATAGTAATATTTTGGAAACTGAGGAAGAGAAAGGAAATTCATCTCAACATCCTATTTCTGTTCTCCTTCAATATAATCCTTCACACCTGGCTGTTTGCAAAGAGCCTCGGTGGCCAATGCCATGTACAAAAATCAGCCTCCAGCAGTCCCATAAGGCAGAATCATTATCAGCCTATGGGCAAAAAGGCTTTGGTCAGGTGTGCCTTCACCCAGCTAGGTAGAGATGGTTCAGTGGGATTCAGCTCTATCAGCTGACCAGAGAGAAACAAACATTGGAGAATGTTAGGTTCTCCATGACACTGATATGGACTCAGGGAAAGGGTCGTTCCTAGTTTCTGGGGACAAACTCTAGAAATATTGTTCAGTGTTATCTAGAATTATTTTCCTTACAAAACTGGACAAACCCTTATTTCTTATAGTCCTGCCGCATTTCCTGTCTAGGGCAAAAAGGAAAGCCTGCTGTGCAGCCCAGAGCAGAGCTCTGGACATCTCCTAAAGCACCTACATTCCAGATGGACCTAATCCTCTGGCTAGAATCCAGAATCTCAGGGTGAATCCTGATTCCATTCAAACCACTGGCAAGAGTCCCACTGGTTTTACTAAGGTCACCCTCTGGTTTCTGCTCCAGCAGAGTTTTTGAGAGATGGTTCCATACAGATTTTTTTTCTGACAGAAACTAAGTTGACTGAGTATTGACTTTGTTGTCTGTGTTATCCAAATTATAACACAGACAACAGCAATGAAGAGAAAACAAACAAAAATATTACGCTATGGGAAAACAAAATAACAACTTAAAATTACTCTGTTCTGAGCAGATATAATAAAAATGTCAGATGCAGTAGCATATATTAGCATTTTGGCTTTGTCTGTTAAACTGGAATTCCTCACACGCTGACCTCTTGCCCTCCTCCTACCTCTATTTTTCTCTCTCATCACTCCATGAGAAAAAAGGGAGAGAAGAGAGAGAAATTAAAAAATGAGGAGGCGGGAAAGGGAAAGCATGAGACACAAATAAAGACAGCAAAATAAAGAATGAAAATAAGAAAGAGAGAGAAAGAACAGAGCATAAGGAAGCAAGAGTGAGCAGGAGAAAAAGAAAACAGCAAGAAATCAATGCACTGCCAGTCGGATTTTTAGGGCTTGTGAAAGTTATGGGGCCCTACATGGAGAAGGCATTATATTTTTTGATCTGCAGCCAGATTCTTAATGAAATAGGAGGGCAGGAGGGAGGCTAATGTGATTCAGCATCTAAAAGCAAGCAATTGCATCAATAATCTTTAGCACTGGCACTTGTGCTAAGACAAAACATAACAGAGTTTAGAAGACAAGTTGTCAGTGTGATTTGGGGGCCTTTCAGTTATTCAATATAACTCCATTAGGTTTTGGAAGCATAAACAGGTAGCAGGGTTTTGTGCAAGTAATACCCTTAAACCAGTACGTAATTAAAATTGAGCTCTTTGGAGAATAATTCTACTATATATTACTAGAGGTGACCTTTATTTTATCAATCTCTAGTGAATACCACTATTTGCTTTAGCTTTACCTACTTTCAGCCTGACAAACATAACTATGCAGCAACAGACAGAAGACCTGAGCAGTGCACACTTGAGCTCAGGCTGTCTTTGTGCTCTCTGTTAAGCTCTCATTTCTCAGCTAAAGCAGCTGTAGAAGAGCAGTATGCTCACTTCCACTGCTGCCTAACTTCTGTTTCACTTCTCTGGGAAAGTACGTTTTTTAAAAAATATACTGTTATGCAGAGTGTTTTTTACTTTGTTTTTTAATGTATAAAACATCTGTGTAAATTATGTTAAAGGTAACTTTTTTCCTCCCTTCTTCTCCTTTCAGCTGAAATAGTACATAAAACTTAGACTGACCCTTAAGGCTAAGCATTGCAAATCTTTCAGTGCAAGGAATTCAGGCTGGATGAAATTCCCACCAATGAAGACGTCTCACTTCAAGTTAGTCTACGCATGACTTGATTCACCCTTAAATCCTTCACACAGAGCACAAGCTCACTTGAGTCATCTGTAGGACCTTGTCAGGGTCTCTTGCAGGAGAGAAGCTCACTCTGAGGACTGACCAGTGGAGTACACTGAAAGAAGAGGTCATAGCCTTCAAAAAGGTGTTCAAGAGTACAAACTGTTAAACCATGAGCCAAATATATTGGATTTTCAAAAATCACATTAGATACTGAGCTCAAGGCCCTTTGACAGTAAGTAACTGGACACAATGAGCTTTCCAAAAAGAACACCTAAAAAAATCTTTGCTGTTATTTTACTATCATCTTCTCACTGCAGAAAAACTTCAGGTATGAAGAAGACCAGGACAATAAACACTGGAATTTGGGATGGAAAATTAGCCCAAATCAGGCAAAGTCTGCGCTCCTCAAACATCTCAGCGAAACCTGGACCATTATGGAACAATTTGAGCAGCATAATTATCCAGATGGAAGATGCTAAAAGAACAAGTACTTGAAATCACAGCATCATGAATCATAGTTCCCCACTTCACCATAAGTCAGCTTAGTCCCTTGGTAATGATCTCCTAACACCAATCTACAGCAAGCAAGCACTTCCACAAGCCAGTTTTCATACACACAACTTAAGTCTGAAAGGTATAACTTTGTTTTTATTTTATCTCTTCAAATGTCAGGATATCTGTGTGCTTATAATGTAACCAACTATAAGTAAAAGTGACTCTATTGTTAAGACAATAATTAATTTTGCTGAACTGATACAGAAAGATCTGGCAAAGGGAACTGTGAGAATCACCACCAAAATTGATTTTGCAACACTAATTTCCCCTTTTGTCTTAAATACTGCATTTATTTCACTGTTCTACATGCCTACTTATATTAAAATAATACAGTAAGCTGATTTAATTTAAAGGAAAAAACTGAGCTAGTGAGACAATGTAAGGAAATATTAAATACTTTGCATCCCAAGCATGCAAAACCCTCATCACCTCTGTCCGGTATGCTTTCAGAGACTATTTTTTATTATTTTCTCTATTTCTTGACATTAATGTGGTTTTACATTGTCTCTTACTCTCCTAACTGTTTGCCTTCTTCATTAATCTTCGTAAATTTCAAGCAATTCAATGGCCTGGCCTCCACCCTCCAGGGCAGTGGCAATTTACGAGGGCAAATATTTTGGGAAGTCAGTTCAAAGGCTTAATCTGTGTCTTACTGCACCATGGTAAAGCCCAGGGTGGTGGTGGGAGAGCAGCAGGTGCTTTAACTCTCCTTCATATTTTGTCTTTTTAAATTATACCAATTTTTTCAAGTTTAATTTCCCAGGAATATCTAAACACTTTTGGATACGTAAGGGAAAAAGATGCAAGGATTCATACATAATAGATTGATACATAATATTTTGATAATAATTGGTTAGATGCCTGTGGTACCTATTAGGTGCAACATCACTGCACCTTTGGAGCTCCTAAAGCTCCTGGCCAGCAGCTTGAGGAAAGCACTGAAAAAAACCCAACAAACCAAACAACAAACAAACAAAAAAAAAACCCCAACCAAAAAAAACCCCCACAGCTTGCAGCTTGGTAGTACTGCAGTAAATTACAGAGCAATTAATAACAATTTACAAGCCAGCACAACATGTGCTAATAAGTCTAAGGAGCAGTGTAAACAAGTACAGAAAACATCAGACATTGAGCAAAAATTTTCCCCAGTGCAATGCAGAATGTCCCTAGACAAATCATTTTCTTCCACATTTCAGCTGGAAAAAAAAATCCTACCCTACAGAAAGGCCTTATGAGTTAAGGTGTATAGTCCAAGACCTAACCTGAAAACCCCCAGTCTCTGTCCCCAGGTTTATTGGATGCTTAGGGTCTGGTATTAGGGGGTCTCTTCCCTGGTCATTGGATGAAATTCTCTTCTAGATGCATCAGGCTGATGTGACACAGTATAAGGAATACTAAGAGAACTAAGTTCTTGGAAAGCTAACTCTCTTTGGAGGGAGCCAAAGTAGTAATAAAAACTGTTCTAATGATTTGATCAGCAAAACAAACTAAAAGCAAAGTTTTGAATTAATGAGATCTCTAGATCAAAACCGTGAATTATTTTTCTCTCATTAGTGGTTTTTATCATCAGATGTTAGCATTGTTTGAATGAAATTCATTCAAAGACCTCAAATAAAAGCAGTATTTGGTAAAAGAAACCGTGATTTGGGTCTATTAACAAACAGAACATCTTGCTAAATAATTCCTTTATGCACTATTCAGTAATGATGTAAAGCTGCTGCCTTTCTGCTGCCTCAGTGAAACAGCCTTCAGAAAGATCATTAAACTGGCTTTTTTTGTGAGACAAGCTAAAGAGAACAACTGAAACGTCTGTTATAAGCTTATATTTGTATTCAACTCAATTAGGCCCTAGGATACAGATGAAAGTAAAGTGCATTTCCTTCGAGGCTGTTTCAAACAGCTAACTTTCTAAAGAACCACTTCTGAAAACTGCTTCAGATGGAGACCGCGACTTTCCAAGAAGCGTTGCATCACCGCGGCCCAGCTCCGACTGCCGGACGGGAGAGGGAAACGCTCATAAAATATCAAACAGCTGATCCGCGTGGATCTCGGCCAGCGCTGCCGCCGGAGACACGCAGCTCATTGTGGAAGGAATTTCGGTACAAACGAAGCCACCGCAAATAACAACAAACCCTCCTCCTCTTCTCCCCTTTCCGCTGCTCGGGAATCCTCCCTCCCTGGCTTTATTTTTTCGCCTTCCAGCAGGGCCCCACGTCGGAGCCCTTGCCAGCTGGCTGCGGCCAGACAAAGCCGATCTCCGCGGCAGCTCCGCTGCCGCTCCGCAGGGCTCTCGCCTGCTGACAGATGCCTCGCAGGCTCGGCCGGCAGCGCCCAGGCAGCCCGGCCGTTCCAGTCCCGGCTGTGCTACTGGATTCCTGGGGAGGTTCAGCTGGCACAAGCCTGCTTTTACACAGTCTCCTGGGACTGCATAGCTAGAAATGCTTTTCTCCCTTGCAAGAGGTCTCTGGAAGGAGTTTAGGGGAAGACGGCCGTGGGCTGCGGGGGGGGGCCCGGGCTCGCACAGCCCGCACGGGCATCCCCGGCATGGCAAAGCGTAATCAAGGGGCTCCATCCACAACACCTCCTCTCATGTGCCTTTCATTCCAGCACCGCAGCTGGCATCTGTGAAAGTTTTTTTACTGTGAAAAAAAAATAATTTTATATATATATATATATAAAAAAATCTGAAATGCTCGGCTAGCCGCTTATTGCAAACTCTCAAACCGATTCAAGTAGAGAAGCCTCTTCCAAAAGAAACATGTTCTGTCAGAAACGTTTCACCTGCTCACAAAGTACATTCACTACACACAGCCTTTTTATAATGTGCTAATTTTTTTTTAGAAATGGTTTTATATCACAGAGCACCCCGAGTGCCTTTGGCAACTTCTGGTGCTTTAGAAATAAATGTATTATTATTCCACTTTAGAGATTTTAACTGTATGTTAAGTGGTTAAAAGTAGCCATTACATGGTCGGTGGCTTTTTCTTTTATTGGTTTTCCCATTGGCAATTTTAATACTGAATTTTATTATTTTTATTAATTTTATTATTTATTTATATTACAGCCCTAACACTCTCAATTTAGGAAGAATTGGTTCCAAAAATGGAAGCTTGGTGCCTGACTGGAAAATGAGGTGCCTAAGGCCAAGGCTGTGACCCTGAAAACTCCTGAGCTCTCAGGACATTAAAATAATTTTCTGACCTAACTTTTCCCAATCATCTCCAGTTTTGATCCCGTTCCTTCCTGGGAGACCCTCAGCCCTCCTGGACTGAGCATTTCAGCAGCAACAGGGGATTCCATTGCCTGAGTTTCCTGCGGAGCTTGATCTAATTGGCATTTTCCAAATTCTACTTGATATAGACACGGAGCCAGAAAAACTAGAATTGCAAAAAAAGTTTAGGGTTTTTTTTGTTGGTTTTTTTTTTTTCTAAACTGTGTCTAGAAATTCTGTATGTTGTGAAGGCAGGCCAGATTCATCATCTTGCTCTGGAAGAAGGTGGCACATACCTCACATCCACCATGCATGGGCTTTCCCAAGCAGCTTCTGAAGACAGTTTTTTGTGCAGTAGAATTTATTAGCCCAAAAACAAAGCCCCAGAAAACACTTCTCTGTAGATCAGTGGCTGAAGGACAGTCAATGCATAAGCTCTAGGATCAGAGGATCCCCACTTTCTGGGGAAAGACACAACATATTGTGCTGTAAATGCTGGGGATGAAAGACCTCCCTGGAACTCACAGTAAGGGACCCACACCTTAAGAGACATCAAGGGGTGAAGACTAATACTCTTTTCATTATCTTCTAGGTGAAGCTCCAGCTAACTGCTCCAGGTATCTTTAACTGGCTCCTCTTCTGAGCATGTCTGGGCTCAGATCCACTTCTCTCTGTGTCCCTCTATGCTAAGATAGCCCAAATTCAGTTTTTCAAATTCCATTCCAGGCTTTATGGACCAAAGAAGTTTCAGGAAGTTTGAAAAGCAGTTTGGAAAAGTTTTTTTCTCTTTGAAGGATTGAGCAAGCTTCTCAACTCAGGCATCTGAAACTGAACTTTGCAGTCCCTGAATCTGTATAGTCACTCAAACACAGTAAGAAAACAAATGCTACATGGCAACTTAGCACATGCTCTGCAGGAATTGCCATTATGGGTGAGGAGAAAGCAAGATTTCCTCATGTATCTTTAGAGCAATGACTCAGATTGTGAAAAGTCACCATCAAGCTGGTTCTTCATGTAGTAAGGTAATCTCTGTTCTTTTGAGGCCAAGATCCAACTGCCATTACTTAATATGTTCTTCAATTACAAGAGTTACCATCTACTAACCTTCCTCATGAAACTATCAGCCAGTGTGAATGGAAAACAGACAGCTGACTAGTTCTGATGGACTGCTGCATGAAGATGTAATCTGTGTCACTAAAATGTCTATTTGTCCAATTAACCAAATTACTGAGAACTCCAGCCAAGTGCAACACTTTGTGAGCTGCGATTACCAAGAGGTCAGTGCACCAGAGGTACTGTTTCTGCAAAGCTCTGTTTCTTCTAACCATATTAAAAGAGCATGAAGTTACGCTCTGAAGACCTCCAAGGTATGCTTCCTATCTGCACACAGAACAGTAATTTGGTCTGAGTTCAATAGGTAAGTGGCCAGTTGCAAGAATATAACTGAATCTTTCCTTATTTATTAAAGAAACATAGGCAAGTGTCTGAAATGAGGCAAGCCTTAAAATTTCACTAAAAATTACGTATCTAGATTTTTATCTGCAATCAGGTGCTTTAGTGACAAGTATGAAGATACTCTGTTTTAACTATTGTGTTTAACATTTTATATTGTTATAATTATACTATTCTAATACAAGAATAAACTACAAGATTCATAAGAAGACAGACAGAAATGAGACACTTCCTTGAAACCTTCATCAGTACGGTTAGCTGCTTCATGCTGCAAGCTGAAAAACCCACTGAGCACTTCTCAGAGAGCCAACAAAAACTCAGATTAGACAAGCAAGGAGCATGGAACAAGAAGGTCTTGAGACTGAACCCATCAGTGATCATGAAGATCAGTAGTAATCTCTCCTCTGAGTTTGACAGGTGCTGACTGGGATGGTGTATGTAAAGACCCTAGCACTCCATTAAGACAAAACATTCCATTCAAAGCTTTATTAGCACCAAGCTTTCACGAAGGCTACAGAATCTGATCTGAAAAGTTTAATTCTGAAAAATCCATCAGCCTGAATAGAAACTTTGGGCACCTTGGCTCAGGCAATTGCTTAATTTTCTCCAGTTTCATCCAGGGTACTGGTATTTATTTAGTTCTGCAAGTTTTCAGAGGAATGCTGAAATGTGAAACATATCACTTGCAGAGAGCCCCAGTTTTGGCAACTCTAACAAAACTAATGCCAACTCAATGCAAATCTCTCTGCTTGTTTGCATGTATTATAACAGCAAGAAATAAATTTTCTTACAGGCATAATGAAAATATACTCAGGACTAAAACCAATGTCCCTACACAGAAAGTGTACTTGCTGATGTTTTTGTTGTTTTGGTTGTTTTTTTGCTTTGTTTTGGATTTGGTTGGTTTTGTTTGTTTGTTTTGTTTTGTTTTTGTTTGTTTTTTTTATTATTTTGGTTTAGATAAAACAATTATATGTAGCCTGACTGTCAATTATTGTGTACTCAAGGTGGTATCAGTAATGTAGAATTATCTAGTGGGAATTAACTGGTTTATTTTCCAATGTCATTACACATGTGCCCACATTGGTCTTGGTATTTTTTTTATTCCTAAAAGTTTTCTTTAGAATATTACCATATTAAAAATCAAAGAGTACATCATTGCATGCCTTTAACAACCTGAAGATATCAAATTCATTTTCAGTGCTGTGCTACATACCAAAAAAATGGTCAGGGTAGTCATGCAAGCTCTGACATTTTGAAACTATCCAGTTTCTCTATCAGGTTTCTATATCTGACCTGGTTTTGTTTTTATTAATTGACAGCTCAGTTAAATAAGTGTCCCATTAAATCCTCAGCTGGATGCTAGGTAAGTGTGAGTACCTGGCCTGTACCTAGCATAGGAGGCCATTACCTGTGGCTTCTGAGCAGGTGGATGTTGCAAGGTTTAAGCCTTATGAAAGCTGAATTTTGGATATAAAAGTATAAATGCAAACTGAATTGCATTTATACTTTTATAAAGTATATATGAAACCTCAGGATGTGACCAGTACCACCAGGGACTGACTGGCAGATCCGGCCACCCAAGAACCGAATGATATTCAAATATTATGGCTTGGGGTCACCCTACAGCTATCTCTGGTGCTAAACTGTTTTCTGATATCCGTGGGTTCATAAGGTCTAGATAAAAATAAAACGTTGACATACTCTTGACTGTTTTGTACAACAACATGTGTTATCAAACACCATGTCTTATCCTATAAAAAAAAGGGATTCACTTATTTTATAGTCTTTTAATAAACACAGAGTGTTTATTAAATGTATCAACCTCCAAAGAACAACCACTTATCGCTTTTCACCACAACCATGCGACAAATTCCAGCTAGGTACCCAAAGTACTTTTTCCTGAACATCACAAAGTCCTGTCTGCATACAGCTAATGCATGCGAAAGGTATATAGTATGAGTTTGCAAACATATATCAAAACGAGATGCAGGTCCTCAAGAACCTATTTCCTAAGCAAATACCCTTGGGGTTTATGTTTCTGATACATTTAATCAATGAGAATATACACGTTTTTGGAAGATGGCTCCCCCTTGGAGCACATTACACTTGTACCTCCACTGGATGAATTCCAGCATATGAAGAGAATATTGAAATCAAAACAGGAACCTCAACTTTATTGATCACAAGCCTTTTTGCATATTTTTGCAGGTTTTCAGTTTATCTCAAGACACAGACAGATCTACAGGCAATTTTTGTAATGAGGTTTGAGATTCTGAACTTGGCTCAATTAGTGACTCATGAAGCATGCCTGTGCCTCAGTTTACACCTCTTCAAAATGGTGTTAAAGCAGACAGCTATTTTGAGGGCTATTAGGAAAGTCAATCTATATTTCTAAAGTTAAAACAAGTCTTTTTGTGATTTTCTTGGTTTCACTGATGCATCATATACTCAGACACAAGGTAAGACTATTATTAGAAAAGGCTTCTCTCACATCTACTTACAACTTGAACGACTTTAATTCTTTATGTTTAAACAAAAAGAAAAATGCAACCTTTTTTTCCTCCTCCACATATAAATGTGATTATTTCTCAAGTGAAATAGTTCACCAGAAATCCCCCATGAAGTCTGATCCTGTGCCATTAGAGTGAACAGGAGTGCTGCCATCCACTTCATCACGAACAAGAGATCAACTTGTGTTTCTGCAGCGAATCTGAAGGAGTGTCATACCTTGCACCCTGTAACTCAGAGGTATTTATTAACCAGATTCCTATGACAAGGACTAAAGTTTTTGGTCCCTGAGGAGGAGGGTCAGGAGAGGGAAAACGCAGTAGGTACCCAGACATGGGAAAGCTGCAGGTGGGTAAAACGTCTGACAGCTGCACTGCCAGCTTGTCCTGTGCTCTGGCTCTGCTAGGAAAGAGGAGCAGTAAAGGGAAATACACTTTGTCTCCCTGATTTGCTGTCATTATCCCTTGAGTGCAAGCAGCTCACTGGAAGCCAACAGTGAAAGATTTCCCTGCTCCATGGGAGCCACTGTCCTGTCCCACATTTCCATTCAGATAAACCCTGCTACTGGTGCTTCCCTACAAGTCTGAGTCTCACCTAAACCCACAAACTGACATGCAGGGGTTTTTTTTCTCATAGGGATATCAAGGGGGAGATCTCTGCCCTCCTGCAAAAGTCAATTCAGAATGAAGTACTGCAGAGTTATGCATGTCCCCACGCATACCAATGCCGAACACTGTCAGAAAGAGAATTACTTTTGATTAATGGGAAAGTTAATTGTCACATGGCATAAATGTCAGAGTGAAAACCCAGGGAAGATAAAACATCACAGACAGAAGGAAAGATTTCTATGGTGCAGTCTAAGCTTACTGATAAATGCAGGTGAAAAAAAATTCTGATCAGCTTATTTGGAGATCAGAATATTTTAGCTTTTACTATCTCGAGGACTTGCCATGTAACTCACCAATGCACAAAAATCTGAGTTTGTCACATTTCTCTGGGCTAGATCCGCAGCTGGTGTAAATCACTGCAACAGCTCTGACTTCAGTGGCACCCTGCCAATTTACTCCAGCAAAGGATTTGGTGCAGAAATGTTTCCCAGTGTATAAACTTCTGGTTATGACAGACAGTTTCTGGGCTCCAGCAGGGATTGGTGATCTGAAAAGGGGGTTATGGGAATTGGCAAGATATGAAATGGTGTAGGAGAGCTGCAAATATTTAATTTCCTGTGAAATAATTCTCTGGTGGCTATATACATACATAGACGCGTATGTATGCGTGTATGCAGTTCAGCAAGTTACAGTCTAAACTGAAAAGATTTCCTATTTCCCATGAACTAGTCTCAGCAGCAATTGTCTGCCCAGGAGTGTCAGCAGGCAGCTGAACTCTGGTCCGTTTGCCCTTATACAATGCCTTCAAGATCAAATTGACTCCTGAGATGGTTTCCAGCCTCCTGGCTGCAAAGCCAGTTACGTGTTTAAGGAGGAAATATGCTGGGGAGGAGCTGAACTGGTTTAATGCCTGCAGAGAGATTCCAGACTCGTGCACCTGCCTCTCCCCATGCCCATAGCCAAATTTAAATGCTACGGCCTCTCCGTGGAGAAAGGGGCACAAGTATAAGGCCACGGCTGTTCCTAGACTATAAAAATAGAGACAGATGCTTGCATGCGAGGAGGAAGAATGTGAGGCTTCTTTGAAAGCTGAGTGTGAGCATGTCCTGACACCTCCTGGCTCTTCACCTCGTTGGAAAAAGTTCTTGCACTTTCGGTGTGCACGTGCATGGGGACACACAAGCACCCGGCGCAGAAAACAAAAGGTACCGGGAAAGCTACAGAGAGATGCTTCTAGCAGGGCTCAAAGAGGCGGGGGGGCGGGGGGGGAATAGAAAATGCTCCTACTCAGCATTGTTTGTTTTCAGCTCAGTTTGATTAAAAACCCAGAAACTAACCATACAAAAAAAAAAAAAAGAAAGAAAGAGCCTCAAAACAAATCACTCCAAATTTCTCTTCAAAATTAATTGGGAGCAAAAGAAAACTGCATTACGTGCATTGCATGCCGTCTTCCTGCCCCTTGCCCCAGTCGCTCCCTCTCACAGAGCACTTGCAGGATGGAAATCTGTTGGGCTGTCTGTTTTCCACCCAGGTGGACAAACATATAGACAGGAGAGTGAATGTAATTTGCTGTTTCAGAGAAAAGTGAGGTCCACAAATGAAGTGAAATTGCTGATCCCAGGCAAGAGGGAGCACTCCCTTCCCCCTCCAGCAAACATGCACATGCACCAGCATGCACACTTGCACACCCCTCCCCTCAAATTTTTAATTAAGAAATGAAGAAAAATACATATTTTTATATTGTCCTTTCAAGGAGATCTCTGTTTGCATAGTAGGATCCCCCTTCCTCCGCACAGCACTAACATTAGTGTGACCTTTTCCTGCTAATTGGAAAATCTTACGGAAATAAAGCCTGTCAGAAAATGAGAAGTGTCTCCCCTTTAGGCTGGCCAAACGACCTCAGAGGGGGAAAAGAAGTTCTGAATTTCTGCTCCTTCTGCACACACTGCAAAATCTTTATTACTTCGGAGAGCCTTGAAACCCAGTAATGCCCCTCCAGTGCAAAGAGAAGTAAATAAATTTCTTCTTATGACCACTTTGGAGAAACACACAACCAGATTTACTCAGCAGGGATAGATACTGGACAAGATAATGAAGAGAGAATAAGAATATGATAGGGGTTTACAGCCTCTTCTGTCTCTTTAAAGTGTTTTAATCCTTCAGAAACAGGATATCGGGTCCATTTCCTTAAAGATACAGTATCCCTTCTGGGACAAGTAATGTTATAAAAACCTAAGATGTAACATCTATCTCACAATATTGATTGGCACTTTAGTGTGATAAAAGGGGTTGAACCTGAAGGGGAAAAAAAAGAAAAAAAAAAAGAAAAAAAAAGGTACACTGGGATTACTCTTTGAAGAATTGAAAAAAGTCCCTATAAAACCAGGTCAAACTTTCAAATTTTTTTTTTTTTTTTTTACATGGAATTGAACCAAATGCCATTTCAATGATTGTCTAGGTGATTCTCTTGATTTTTAAAGCATATAGATCCACATTTGTACCTTTATTGCCAGCTGGTGCTGGAGCTAGCTCCAGCCCCAGCCCCAGCACAAAGCACTGTGAATTCTTTCTATGCTCCAGCAGAGGAGAAAAGAAAGAGAGAAATTTCAAATAGAGAGATACGCTTTTGTTATTAACTGCAAACAAAGGAAATGCAATTTCAAATGACTGTCTGGTTCATTTATAAAATGCCCTTTTTAGACAGCATCACCTGTTTTTCAGAAGAGCTTTGAATGAAAACATTGAAACAACTGTCATCATATGGATATATCTACAGTCATTCCTGAATTACTCAAAGTTCAAATAACAGAGATACAAATACTGAAAACAATTATTCATTTGAGTAGCTCTTACTCATACGGATAGTCGCATTTAAGCCTGTCAATCTATTTCCATGAGTTAGTGTGACTGGGTTTGTATTGTACAGTGAAGTTAGCAAAGCCCAGTGCAAGCTCTGGACACAGAAAGGCTGTTCACCAGCAATGTCCACCAAAGAAAGGCAAAGTCGAGACAATGTTTCACCTTTGCATCTAAAAGCATACAAATGAGCACAAGGTGAGACTTAATTCGTCCTCAGACAAGACTTTTTTGCTCACAGGCATGAACTAACCCAGCAGGTTTCTCACCATCTGCTTTCCCAAACTGCGGGAGACAGCCCATCGAGTCAAATCCAACTATATAGTGCATGGGGATGAGCATGCAAAGATGCTACACCTAAGAGTAGGAGTGTAGTTGCAGGACAAGATTCAGTGCCTAAAAAATTTAAAATTCTGTGTTAATCAGCATTTATTTTTTTTTCTCTATTTCAGAAACCTCTGGAGCATGCACAGGCTGCTGTGAAGATTTAACAGCTTGGGAAGGTAGTGTTCTCTTTGCCTGCCCTGCTCCAGGACCTCCATGATTTCTGTGCCCACAAAGAAGCCCATCTGGCAGCTACCTGAACCCCAGGACAAACCCAGGACTCAGCAACAGTGTGAGAGACATGACCAAGAACAGGAGCCCCACATAGTAGTTATACAATAACAGAGAAAAGTTTTGGTGTTGTTCAAATCTGTTGGAGGTTTATGCCCTTGCCTGAACTCACTGAAGTTGACTGGCTTTTTGGAAGAGGATGAAATGACAGGCTCTTCTAAGACACATATGCTCCATCTCAATGCTATTTTCAGATTAGATTTTAGTATAGAGCTCAAAATATACACTCCAGTGATTGCTATGTTTCTTTCAAGGGAACAGGGTGCCACCAGGCAAGGTATCACTCCCATTAAAACATGCTCTGAATATCAGTAAACACTGAGTATTAAATAATCCTGTTGCACTTGGGGCTTTTGTTGTTTCTGGGACAAGGAACAACAACGTGTCCTGCATCCTGGAATTAATTTAGTGGATAACAACCTGAATCAAGATGCATTTTAGCCATCATGCTGCTGGCTTCTAGCAAAGGTGGGACACTGATACAAACCACAAGACTGTAATAGCTGAACAAGTCAGATGGGCAAATGGCACACAGTTTTCTGACAACCAAGCAAACTCGCCTTCTCTCTTGACACTGTGTCTTTGGCCATGTCACTTCACCCTATACTCTCATGCAAGATTATAAAGCAGAGACATATGGCTCTCACACAAGACCCCCCAGACTGCTCATACAAGCAGCACTGTCCCCATTTGTCAGGGATGTATGGACACCCTGCCTGTGCAAACTAGGTTCTTGCCCAGAGGGCCTTGACTTTAGTGAAATCTTTATGGGGTTTGAATTATTCAAGCCTTGACCTTTAGCAAATCTCTCAGTCAATGCTAGTTAATGTCCTTTAAAGTCATTGACCTCAGGTCAGGGACCAAGGGGGTGCTTCATCAATGAAGACACACAGGTTCAAAATCAAGAGACGTTTTGCAGTATATTTTTAAGTACTCTGGATGCAGAGGGATCATCAGTGCCACATGACAAAACAGTATGGGCACGAGGCTCTCAACTGCCCTCCGTGGGAACCATCCAGAATAGGGAAGACCAAGGGCTCCTCTGAACATCAAACTCTGTATTGGGGTTTAGTTTGGACCATGGATGGTGGCTCATGGTTCAGTCTACAGCAAGGATAAAGGTCAACCACAGCATCTGCAGTGAGATCTCCAAGCCTTCTGTACACTGAAGGGAGATAGAGGGTGGGGAAACTGTTCTGCCAATACCTCCAAGTGACTAACAGGTTTTACTGTTGCCCTATGATAACAAGCTTAGAACATAAGTTTTGTAGAGTGTGTATGTGTGCAGACTTTTGTTGAGTGACTTTCACCTCTCCAAACATGCAGACTGGCTTCACAGCTCTCAAAAGCTTAATGCAGCCTTTTGCAATAAAAGATTTCTGCTTCCTCTTTCACTTTCTCTTTATAAGATTACCTCTTATTATTTCAACACCATTAGAAAAAAAGTACAATTTTTATAACATGACTATCTTTTTGGAAGGATGGGTTTTCCAATGAGATCATGTGTGTATGCTTTGTGATGGGACCTGATGTATCTTTTCTGAATATTTCACAATGTTCATTAAGAGCAAGGCTGTCTGCATTGCTATAAACAGAAAAAGTTCTGGTTCAAACCTTCATACAAGCTCAGCACTTTTAATCTTGGACTTGAAATTGGTTCACAAGACTAGGTGAAAAGCCAATTTGGGGGAGTTTTCTGCTTTCTTCAAATTGAAAAAATGTCAATGGGAGTCATGAGGTTAGACTTATTGGGCAGGTTTCTGCCCTGATTCTAGCTAGGGGAATTATACATAATGAATTAACCACATTACTAATTTTACCTCATTTTCTGTTCTTGAAGTGTCTGCAAGCAAATTAAAATACCATGAAATTATTCATTACCTAAAAGTACTTGCAGTGAGAGGGCTTTATTTCACCTTACATTAGTTACCTAAAAGCTAGGTGTTTAGCTAAACTAGTTTTCTAGTTTTTCTCTACAGTTAAGGCAGTGAGAAGACAATTCACCCAATCCCAAAAGTAGATGTTGAAATTAGGTGAGTTGAGCCACCCTCTGGAGATTTTGCTCTCCTTTATTATCAAGATATCCCAGATGAGTAGCTTAGATGGGATACTTGATTTTTCCATAGCCAAAACCAGTTGAACTTAATCCTAACCCCCATCATTTATTACAGCTTAAGAGCAGAGATAAGCTGTTCCACGAAAGCTTGCTCTAATGTCCAAGAGCAAGCAGTTTTTCATAGACCAAGCAGATCCCGCTTTTGAAAGTGCCCAAACACCTAGCAACCACTGAAAACATTATTAGTTAAAGGACCTAAATAACTTAAAAGATGGGCCAACCTGTCTTACTGCATGTTTCTGTTCTCTGAATGGATCAGTTCAATACACTGAATTGGGCGTCAGGGACAGATCGTCACCACTGGTGACTGCTCTTGTGTCTCACTTCCTTTGTGAAACTTCTCTGGTTGAATGTTGGTAGAAAACAAATGAGAAAGGGCATGATGAATGCAGCTGTAATAGTATGAAACTGTTTCTGATCAGAGAAAGAAAGGCCACCATTTTTAACAATTAAAGTGTTGAGTTAGTTTTCTAAATTTGACCTGACTTTCAGAAGTGAGGAGTAGCCATTGTATCATAATGGTACCTGTAAGGTACTACTCTGTATCTATGTAAAATTAGAACATTAGACTGTCCATTTCAGGAGCCAATATTACCTCCATTATGGGACTTAGAGCTCCATGAAAGAGCCTGCGATCACCTTAATTCTCCTGGAGAATCTGCCCCATGCACTGGTGGCAGAGGAGCCTTGGGGTCACACCAGATACTGGCAGGAAAGGTATTTTTCTCACCTTTAGGGTGATACTTTCAAAAAAATCCCCACTTTTAATTGCATCAGGATGTGAAAGTTTTACCTGCTTACAGGAGGTATGTGGCCAAGGCACACTCACACTGCTTCAACAACATGCAGGGAGCTCCTGTGATTGGAGATATTTCTGTGAATCCTGTAAAGTGCAGTGATTTTCAGAAAGGTGAAGGAAGGCTCTAACAATAAGATCAGAGGCAGCTTTTTTAATTCCAGCTCTGGTCCTACTCTGCCAATATCACTGGGAGAGACTGATTTACCTCCCAGTCATCACTTTGCAAGCCCAAAATGCATCTGTTTTCCAAGGCTACCCTAACCAAAAAGGACTCCTTTCTATATCAAAGCCTTGGGAATACCAGAGCACAGGCTCATCCTACCCAGCAACACTATGCAATTCCTTCTTCAAATAGGCAAGCTGCCTTTGCAGGGGGTTGCTGAAGCTCTCAGAGACGCCTGTCATTTTATAGGTCCTATTAATATTTCGCTAAGGCCCCATGAGCTGAACAAACACAACACTGCTCTGTGTCCACACTGTTCTCTGAAGCTGGCAGCTGCCCTGCTACTGCTGTCTTTTCTGCTGGTGAAACTCCTCTTTGCTGCCGCAGCCTAGCAGGACCCTTTTGGACTGAGTACAGAAAAGTGCAGCAGTGTCTGTTTGACACCACATGAGGGAATGTGAATTGTCAATTTGTTGACAGTGTCATGTTGCCGCTACCAGCTTTCCCTGCGTTATTTGGAAAGAGCTCAAGTCAATCTATTTCCCAAGCTGAGCTTCCTCACATTACAGCTCTGCACACCCAGAAAACAGATGCAACCAGAGCAGTTTGCTTTTTAACAGAGAAAAGCTTGCTCTTAAAAACACTGTCACTGTTGTTAGAGCTGGGACAACTCAGGGGAACTTACCCCAGGAGCAAGCTCCTCTAAACCTTGCCCATTCCTTCTCCCCGTACCATCACTAGGTTAAGTAAGCTCATGAGAAGTCCAGGAAAGTTTAATCTTTTGATAATTTTCAACTTGCTCCTGCAATGCCATCACATTCAAGCAGGACCAGAAAATAGTAAAGGCATAAGGATGGGAAGAATACCACATTACTGCTTTTCCCTTTCCAGCTGGGTCTGCTGATGACTCCCACTTGAGCTATGATTACTTGCTACTGACCATCGTACCACAGTACCCACCTATCTGGCAAACTTGCAGTTAGCAACAGGATTTAAAAGCATCTCTATCTATACATACACACACAAATATACATAGCTTTACTTGTAGGCATTTCTCATGAAAACTGAGTCTAGACATGGAGCTGACAAACAGATTTAAGTGCTATGTACAAAAAAACACCCTCCTCTCATGATTCCTCCAAGCCAAGGGCTTTTGTCTGGAATATCTCCAACAGCCACTTCAGAAAAGGAAAATTAGGACCGGGAGCTGGGCTGTGATAGCAGGAACTGTAACATTCCTCCTGCCTGTGGTGAAAAGTAATGCAGACTAAAAGATAAGGTGTTTGCAGGAATAAAATTTCTACATGGCAACATAGCAAAGACAATCTAGTTCTGCTTTCCTAAATCCAGGAGTTTAGATAATAAGATAATAAATAATAATTCAGTAATGGGAAGGCATTTTAAGAAAATCCCTGTCAGGAGCACCAGATACTGTGCATCACGCAGGCCGAATGGGATGCCTTGGAAAGCTGCTGGTGCAAATTCCCAACCTTCTAGGAAGATTCCCAGGTTCTAGTTAGATATTGGAGCAGGTTTCAGGTCACCATTGCACCACATGCTTTTGAACTGCCTGCAGTCTCTGCTTCTGTGTAGTGACTGGATGCTGAAGCCTTTTCACAATCAGCACCTCTAGTTACAACACATTTTACAGCCTGCTAAACTACTCACTTCAGCTCTCCCACACTCTCCCAATACAGAAAGCATTCTAGATTGCAAATAAAAAAGAAAAAAAAAAACAAACCAAAAAAACCCAAAATTTAATTCAGAAAAGCTGAGAGATCCTTGGCAGCTCTGTCTATATATTTGGGGTTTTTTTTTACATTGCTTTCCTGTGTTGCAGAAGGAGGAGAATCACTCTACAAAACCTGTACTTCTCCAGTGCATAACAAGCTGCCATTTTGGGAACAATATTGCTAACGTTCCTTCTTGCTGAGGTCCACTGAAAGAAAAATTACTGTCCTTGCTTTGAAATACAGACTCTACTAGATGATATTCCTTTCTCTTATTTTTATCTTTAAAGTAAACAGAAAAAAAATCTGGTAAGTCTAAGCAATTAGAAACTTTCTTAATTATGAAAGACAAAACCCTCTGCTTTAGCCACCATCAGAGGTAGCTTCTGGGTTGGTGCACATGCAGGTCAAAAGTCACAACAATAACTAATGCTGTCCCATCTATCTAAAGAGCCTGAGTACCCAGGTTACTGTGAAGAGGAGTTACAAGATGTTTCTAAACTGTCTTCATTTGTTAAGAAATTAAATGGCAAATGTGCTGCTCATGAGATTTGCCCCGGTGCCTCCCGTTTGACACCTTGGGAACACAGTGAACACAGTTTGCTTAAAACCTCTTTTAAACCAGAGCTCCCTTTCCTCAAGAAGGCATGTATCAAGCTGCTGGAGCACATTTGTAAGAAACTGTTTTACACCTTAAAGACTGAAAGAATAAATCTCTTTAATAAGCTCTTCGGTTTTCCTAGTGATGCAGATTGAAGTAACATTATAGAAATGTGTATAGTTGTCAGTAATTTTACAGGAACGAATAGAAACTGCCGGGAGGAGTCATTTGTGAAATAGAAACATTTTGTGTGATTTTTTTTTTTTGATTTTTTTTTTTGATGTTAAAGATTCTTGCAAGGACAAAGAGGCTGTATTCCTATCATACTGATCTCTGCAATTACTGCAGACATCCCAGGATTTCCTTTAACATTAGCCCTGCCAGGCTGTTCTTTGCATCTCATACATGGAGGGGATGTCATAGCAATGCAATTAACACTAAAGACATCAGTTATAAGAACGACATTTACAGAGTTGAGGAATGACAGGATTTTTGTAAGCTAAAATCCCAACAATACAGACTGGCCCCCAAAAGTCACTATAAACTTTGAAATCAGGCAAAGAACATTATAAAATAAATTTTCTAGTCATGCCAAAGGTCCTGCAACCATACCTGTGGCAAAATTACCATTTATTGGTGGCAAAAATAAATGGGCTGTTTATTATGGCAGTGTGACTGCAAATAAAACAAATATCATTGTTTCTTTTTAAGAGCAGTATTTTTTGGAGATGAAGTAGCAGCAGGAGTCCCTGGGTTGACTAATGCTATGGGTATCTGCCCCTGGGGAACACAGATGCCAGGAAATAGCTTTGGAGGGTTGCAACTAGTAATGATCACACAGGATATTTTAGGCATATTAGTGGGCACTGCTCAGCATACTTCTGGAGTAATTCTTTTACTTCTCATTGGCATAAATCAGAGCATCGATGGAGTTTATGTTGACATGCTAAATATTAAGACACTCATCCTAATGTAGAAAATTTCACTAATAATGTATACAAATTTGAGTTATTAGATGACCTGAGCACAGTGCAAGAAGTAGAAAGTCAACTTGAAAAGTGTTCCTGCAAACAGTGCATCTCACTGGTTCAGAGGGAGGTGCCAAATCAGTGACACCACTACTGTGCATCCCCTTTCCTGTGTAAAACTAAACTGGAAATTTGACCTGTCATCTTTGAATGGGTCATTTTGTGGGAAATAAAAGCAGAATTTGGCCCTCAGATTTCTTTGGTTCTTATGGTATCATCTGACTAATGTAAGCTCTTTTCTCACTCTTGCACAAACAATAACAGCCTCCATATAATTCAAAATCAAGTTTTTCAGATGAATCATTCTTTATAGAAAGGGAAAATTTCTTCAGCTGAGAACCTCCCTGCCTCAGCCCTCACTCTCTGCCCATTCCACACACATGCCAGCTGTCTGCTGGCAGACAGAGGCAACTGCTGAGGACCCTGATTTTCTCTCGCAGGATGTTACCATTGGTCAGGTCTGGCTGACATCAGACAGAGGGTTTGAAAGACATCGGTAAGAAGAGGGTTGGCAGAGAGCACAGCCACCTGAGCCTTATTTCATTAGGAAACTAAGTGAAAAAAAAAAAAGTGCTGATGGAGGCTGGGACAAAAGTAGACACGATGTCAAGATCTGTAGTTCCTAGATTTTGATATGCAGTAGGTGTCTGTCCAGTATAGTTTGTACAAACGATCACTGTTCCACTCCATTAAGTCCTCATTAGAGCAGCATACTGCACCTTAAAAGTATCTTAACCTTAAATTACCAGTATCCAAGAAAAAGAGAGAAAAAATAGCACACGAGGACCTAGTCAGAAAGATCTAGCACATGTCAATTAAGAGGAGAGCCAGCATGTTTTAAGCCCCAGCTTCTCAGAAGAGCATCAATGTGTGCCAGGATGCTGGAGCCTTAATAATTTACAATTTCCTTATTGAGGTCTAATGATGCTAAAATAAGGTGTTGAGGCTTGATTAGTAGTAGGAACATAGCAGCTTAACCTCTAACATTTAGCCTTCTCCTCTGGATCGAATTACTGATCTTTATCTTGTTGAGCTGTGCTAGCAGTTGGCTTGGGAACATTACACCTTTCTAAAAGCTGTCAATCTTTGTCAGTATCTTTGCACAATGGAATGGAAGAGCTATTTTTAAAGGACTATGTCACCTTTCTGTAGGAATGGGGGTTTTATGATACATTGAGAGGTTTTTTTATTACATGTTGCCACATGCTCAGTATCAACTATAGGCCTAACAGAATAACTTCTATTAATTTTGTTATGATTTCTAGTGAATGGGTGTGAAGAGATGAAGAGCCTTCAGCAAAGAGGAGAAATAATAATTTATATTATCCATTAACATGATGATTTTTAGTTTTCATTTTTATTTCTTTTTCTTCAAAGGGTCAATTAATTTTTCCATGTACAACAGAATTCTTCAACATTAGATTGAGATATATTTCCCCACCACTGGGTCATTAATACAGTCTTATTTAAATGTAGTATTTTCTCTATAAGTAGTTGCAACATGGTGCAAATATATAACAGGAAAAAATACTAAGCTTACATACCTTTTACTATAGAAATATTGAAATATGACAATATTAAAGACTGGCCTTTGAAAAGGAGGATATAATTCTCTTGCCTTTACAAAACCAACCTCTACTTTTGTAAAAAGTAAAAAAGCTTCACATGGAGGGGATAGATTTGGTCAGTCATACACAAACTGTTGTTAATGTTTCCCTCTGTACTGTCTGTAGTCTCTAGACAACCACACCTATGAAGTTTTCAGCAGGTGCTGAAATTCCATCTGAGACACATTCCCACTGGTATTTCTCCTACTAATTTTTTCTTTTTTTATCTTATGCTGGTCATAGAATGGCTAGGGCTGGAAGGGGCCTTCAAAGATCATCTAGTCTAGCCCCACTGCAGTGAGCAGGGATACCCTCAACCAGACCAGGCTGCTCAGAGCCTTGTCCAACCTCACCTTGAATATCTCCAGGGATGGGGCCTCAACCACCTCCCTGGGGAGCCTATTCCACTGTTCTATCACTTTCAAGGTAAAGAACTTCTTCCTGATATCTAGTCTAAATCTATTCTCTAATTTAAACCCATTATCACTCATTCTTTCACTAGAGGGCCTTGTAAACAGCCCCTCTCCAGCCTTCCTGTAGGCCCCCTTCAGGTACTGGAAGGTGGCAAGGTCTTCCTGAAGCCTTCTCTTCTCCAGGCTGAACAACCCCAGCTTCTTCAGCCTGTCCTCATAGGAGAGCTGTTTCAGCCCTCTGATCATCTTTGTGGCCCTCCTCTAGACCTGCTCCATCAGGTCCATGTCTTTCCTGTGTTGAGGGCTCCAGAACTGGATGCAGTACTCCAGTGAGGTCTCACTAGAGCAGAACAGGGGGACAGAATGACCTCTCTCGATCTGCTGGCCACACTTCTCTTGCTGCAGCCCAGGATACAATTGGCCTTCTTGGCTGCAAGTGCACACTGGTGGCTCATATCCAGCTTCTTATCCACCAAGTCCTTTTCTGCAGAGCTGCTTTCCAGCACATCTCCCAGCCTGTATTGATAGTGAGGGTTGTTCCAACCCAGGTGCAGGACTTAGTCTGATTGAATCTCATGAGGTTCACATGGGCCCACCTCTCCAGCCTGTCCAGGTCCCTCTGGGTGACATATCATCCCTCCAGCCTTTCAACAGCACCACTCAGCTTGGTGTCATCAAACTTGCTGATGGTGCTCTCCATCCCACTATCAATATAATTAATGAAAAAATTAAATAGTACAGGTCCCAATACAGACCCCTGAGGGACACCACTTGTCACTGCTCTCCATCATGGTTAGATGAGGGAAGTGCAGTGGATGTGATATACCTTGACTTCAGCAAGGCTTTTGATACTGTCTCCCATGGGA
>JANHGL010016982.1:0-13012 GCA_024611195.1 Ceyx melanurus
TATATATATTTATTTGTATTTTTTTTTAAAGGAAGGAGCATTGAAGCTTTGAGGTGGAAGAGCTGAGTGGCTGGGGAGATGCAAGCACATGCTTAGTGGGAGAGACAATAGCTGCCTGGTGTTCTTCCCGGGAAGCCTTCCTAGAAATGGACAAAACAAACACCAGTGTTACCCCTATTGTATTCTCATTGATGCTTTTATAAGCACTTGAGGAACTGAAACTCGTCCAGGCAGAAGAAGAATAATGTGCAACACTTGGCAGGCTGTCAGGTGGCTGGACTGTAACCCCCTGAGCTTGATTCCACTGTATATCTGAGCAGGTTTTATGGAAACCAGCTCCACAGAGGAAACAAGACAGCTTTGAGACACCACCCGTGGAGTTGTGTCCCCACCTTCCCATCACAGCAGGTGACACCCTGGCTCTTGTCTGGGAGTCACAGTCAGGCACTCAGTGGGGGTCTGGCATTTCTCTGAGATACTGCTGAAAATAGCAGTCTGAAAAAGGAAAGCAATACTACCCAACAGTTTGCTGAGGCAAAGAGTAATTAGACCTTATACCCCAGTGTTTGCCCAGGAGTGACTGTAAGGCAAGTCCAAGGGCTGGGTCCTGCACTTGGGTTACAACAACAACCCAACTCTCTGCTACAGGCTGGGGTGGAGAGGCTGGAAACTGCCCAGTGGAAAGGACCAGGGGTGGCTGGTTGACATCTGGCTGAAGATGAGCCAGTGTGTGCCCAAAGTGAATTTTTTTCTGAACACCATTCTTTTTCCTTTCTTTCCTTGCATTCCTATGACCTTGTGACTTGAGAATATTTATTTAACTTCTGGTTGCCTGGCTTGCTGGCACTGGCTGGTTGTAGGAAGAGCAGATGTGGTGAATATGAAGGTGGTCCTTCATCTCTGACACTACTGCTGTTCCAGAAAGTTAGGGCTTGTTTTGATTTTTCCTTGGCCTCTTTTCAGGATAAATTTCCAGAATTCATTCTGAATTTGTTAACAGAAGATGTGCTTTTATTAGTCAGGTCTGTTGAGCTTATCAGTCTTCTGTTTGCTTGTTCCCATTTATTTTCTTTTCACACCCTTTAGCCTCATTTTTTCTACTTCTGCCCATGGAATGTCCCTGAACTAAATTTAGCTGTGGGTTTTGAAGTGGTTGCATTGGTTTCATGAGGGAAGGAAAGTCTCCTTTGCTCCCTTGCAGCCAGTTCTGTTTCCATTGTACCTGTTTCACAGCTGGTAGAGAGCAGGAGGCTGTGTGCTAACCCAAGCTGAGGCTTCTGAGCAGTAGCAGCCACATTAGGAGGCTCCAGGTAGTGTCAGTAATAAAAGCAGCCATAGTCATTCAGACTAAGATTGTTTTGAAGAGTGAGGGGAAGCTCAGTCAAGATCTCTGTTTACAGCTGCACATCAGAGTGTCTTCCTTCATGTCACTCCAGACATTTCTGTAACCCTGAAGGACCCCAGATCTAGGTGGCTAATGCTCTGTTACCACTTCTTGGTGCTTCTCAACTTGAAAGATAGAGCTTATCTGTTGCATTGCAGAGCAGTCATTTCCCTTCCCCATGTGTAATATTCACAGAAAAAAATGACAGTTTTACACGGGGTTTGCTGATCTGACTCATGTTATAATGATACACTTGTTTTCTCAACTCTTAATTGATGCCTTTTTTTTTTTTGATGGCTGTGGGAAGAACCCTCCTTCCCCACAGGATGAGGTGCCAACGCTTTCTCTGGTCTCTTTGGCAGAATTAAAAATTCAGTGAGCAGTGTGGTTTTGCTGGCTGGGAGATATTATCTTCCATGGCAAAGTAGATGAGGGTTAGTTTGTATAAGGGGAGGCTTTTAGTTGTATGAATATAGACCTTTTAATGCCAGAACTAAGAAATGTTTGTCTACTGATTCATTTTCACAGCTGAAAACCACTAAAATCACGTTGGCTGCTGTTCTGCAGCTGCTGGGTGTCCATTTGGATGGAGGATACGATGGGAATATTTTTTTCATGCTGTTTATTACATATGCAAAACAGGTCACTCAAAGTGAATAATTCAGGCTTTACTAGGACAAGCACGCAGGCTGTCTGCTGGGGTCATGACACTGTACCCGACAGCATAGTGCTGGGAAACAACATTTTTGTCTGGTAGGTTGTGACAGCCCTGAACAATATCTACTGTGCATCTTTATGGGCAACACAGTCCCTGTGGTGTCAGAAAGTGATGGCATTGTGTCACCAGCAGAAAGTGATGGCATTGTGTCACCATGCTTTGTGACAGCAAATTACATAGCATAGAATTGTTTTGGTCGGAAGGGAGCTTTCAGATCATCAAGTCATCAGCACTGCCAGGTCACCACTAAACCACGCCCCTCAGCATCACATCTACACAACTTTTCAATCCCTCCAGGGATGGGGACACTAGGAATACATCGTCCTGATTTGAAGGGTGATGTGTCACTGCTTACATTTTCAGAAAGCTGTATAAATGTTCCCAGGAAACATTCCTGTACGACCCACCGTGACGTGTAAGGCGATGCTGGGATCTGGATTGGATAAAGCTGGTTTAGATGTTCTTGGTGTCTGTTTCCTCATTAGTGGCTCAGCAGTTGGCTTAAGGAGTTGGAAAAAAAACCCCAAACTTGAAACGCATTGACCTTCACCAAATTAACTTCATACAGAGCATAGTTCAGCTGCCTGTGGCTCCCAGGAACTAGATTGGGTTCATCTGTTTCATTAAATCACTTGTTCTTCTGGTGCTGTGAAATAAGCTTATAAATAAAGGGTTGTCAGACCTTATTCTTCTTGGATTTGACCGTGAATAATTGTTTTTAGACAGAGCATTGCTGCTCCTAACCCCATTACCAATAAAGGATAATTTCAGCTGCCTTAAGGATAAGCTTATCTAACACCGTATTAATCAAACCCTTGGCTCATGTTGGGCTTGTTTCTGCTTGATTAACCACAAGCTTTGGCCTTTATGTAATTTGTGATTATTAGGATTTTTAAAAAATCTGACAGAAGGAGGAAGCAGTGTCCCAGGGTTGGCACGTGTCCATCGAGTGCATATGCTGAAGGAGTAGATGTACCTGATGGAGGCTACTTCTCCATTTCATGTGAGCAGGAGATCTGTGCCACCCCAGCCTGTTGCTTTGCAATCACAGATTGATGCTGCAATACCTTTTCCTGGATATTTCCATCTTAACAGCAGCTGGTCTCAAAATACCCTGACAACATGTCTGAGGGAACTCAATCTCTCTAGTAAAGGATGCAGCATGGAAATCATGTGAGTGCAATTGAGAGATCCTCCAGAGAGTTTCAGGTTAGCAGATGCTTGGAAGGCATGGAAGATATTCCAGGTCCTGCACTGTAGTTGCAAGAACCCCCTGCAATGCTCCAGATGGGGTAGAATGCCTGAAAACTGCCCAGCAGAAAAGGATGAGTGGTGGTGTTGGTCATCAGCCAGCTGAAGAAGAGCCAGTATGTGGCCAGGTGGCCAAGAAGACCACCAGCATCCTGGCCTGGATCAGCATTAGTGTGACCAGCAGGACTAGGGCAGGGATTGTCCCCCGGAACTCAGCACTGGTGAGGTCACACGTTGAATCCTGGGTTCAGTTTTGGGCCCTTCTCTCCAAGAAGGACATTGAGGGGCTGGAGTGTGTCCAGAGAAGGGCAACAAAGCTGGGGAAGGGTCTAGGGAACAAGTCTGGTGAGGAGCATCTGAGGGACCTGGGGTTGTTGAGCCTGGAGAAAAGGAGGCTCAGGGGAGACCACCTCACTCTCAATACCTCCCTCACAGTAGATCGGAGCCAGGTGGGGTTGGTCTTGAGGAACAAGTGATAGGACAAGAGAAAATGGCCTTAGGTTTCACCAGGAGAGGTTTATGTTGAACATGAAGAACAACGACTTTCCTGCAGGGGTTGTGAAGACCTGGCCCAGGCTGCCCAGGCCAGTAGTGAAGTCCCCATCCCTGGGGCATGGTGCTGAGGGCCATGGTTTAGTGCTGACCTGGCAGTGCTGAGTTAACAGTTGGACTCAATGATCTTGAAGGTCTTTTCCATCCAAAAGGATTCTGTGATTCTAAGATGTGCTGTTAGAATAATGGTGCTTAAGCAAAGGTCAGAACTGTGATAGTCCTTCTTTGTGTCCTGAGAAGAATATTCTTGATTGTGTTCTGGGAGAGAAGGAGAAGGGAAACCTGGCTGTAGGAATGAGTCTCGGAGTTGTCCCAAGAGATGGTCTGTGTTTAAGCAGGGTTTGTACTCTGTTTTTTGCTCTGCATTTTTTAATAATGAGACATCATTCAAAATTATTCAGAAATAGCCGGATGTGCAGTTAATTCACAAGCTACTCTTAGGAAAATGAGCCTTTTCCATTGGGTGTACAAGGTCTCTCTGATTCAGGGCTGTCTACTCCCTTTGAAATAGGAGATGCTCATGAAGTTGCCTGAGAAGAACATTGCAGGTTTATAAACCTACTGTGGATAACTCTGCAGCCCAGTATAAAATGTAGCCTCATTTAGCAGAGCTGCTCTAGTAAAACTGTGGAAAGAGAACTCTGCAAGGCTGGAATGGAGCCTGTTGGTTTTGGCTCCTCCTTTGCCATGGATCAAGTTTACGTGAACTTACAAACGTGTTTGTTTAGTTTGCTCAGAGCAAGGAGCTTTGCTTCTGGTGGAGCAGATATTTCACAGCCACAGTCTCTTCTGGAAAATTTGCTGAGAATTCTGATTTTTTCACATGACAGCATTGACTTGCCCACTTGCCCTCCCAGGAGAATGGGCTAAGCACCCAAGGAGATGGTGGGACTCAGGGATAGGATGATCTGAAGTGTGAGGGGCATTACTCTCTCCTATGTGTTGGGTGACTAACTGGGATTTTACCAGTGTAACCCAGTGTCCACAATGCAGACTGATAGACTGGGTGTGTGTGCACGCTGGTGTGGTCACAATACAAAACAAGGTTGAGAGTAAATAATTGGTTTCAGTATTTTCTGGGGTTCAAACCACACTTTCCAGCCTGTGTCGGGGAGAGGGGCAGCTGCACCCAGAGCTTCTGGCTTGGCCTGAGTAGTGCAAACAAACACGTGGAGAGGTGATTCAGCCAGTTCAGAACATGGGGTTTGGGGCTGTCAGGCCTTTGTTTCCTAACAGGTCTTAAATCATGACTCACAAGTAATCAAAATAGTGTTTCTATAAATAGAGATCAAACTGAGATACACTTTCAGCTATTAACAGAGTATTTTTAATTGCCTTCCTGGACATGAAGGATAAAGCACTTGGATTTAAACAGTTTCTGGGTGGTACTGTAAGTAGTGTGCAAGAAGAGACTGTAGGAAAGAGAGAATCACTGGTAGTTCTTGCTGCCCTCTTATGTGTCCCAGAGGAATGGAAAGTGGTGGGCAGTGTTAGGAGATGCCAAAGAGAATTGCTTTTAGAGGCTGTCTGATGACCTGATGCATTTAGTAAGTGATAATGATGTTTGTAATGAGGGGATGAATTCTGGAAGAGCAGCTTTTAGACATGGCATTGCAGGATGTTTCTTTCCTTTCACAGTGAGCACTCAGCCCATTTCAGAGCTGGCAATACTGACAGCCAGCTTTGCTGATTCACAGGGCTCAGGTAGAGCTTCTGCAATTTTATCTTGGACTTGGGATGAAACTGACCCGTGAGCTGAATCACAGACTCCCAGCATGGTAAGAGTTGGAAGGACATCTGGAGTTCACCTGGTCCATCCCCCGTGCTCCAGCAGGGTCACCCAAAGCAGGGGACTCGGGATCCATTATCCAGCTGGGTTTGGAATCGCTTCAGAGTAGGAGACTCCACAACCTCTCTGGGCAACATGGACCAGGCTCTGCCAACCTCACAGCTAATAAGTTTTTCTCCTTGTTCACATGGGTTTGAGTTTGTGCCCATTGCCTCATGTTGTGTTGCTGGGCACCACTGAAAACAGTCAATGCTTCTGGCTGGTGAGACACCACATGAGTATGATCAACTGATCTTTTTCTCTTTAGTTCTGATAGCTTTGCTCATGGTCTCGTGGCAGAAATAGGAGGATAAAGTCATTGGTTACTGTTTTGTCTCATTACTTCACACTTGTTTGAAGTGCTGGGTGTCCTGGCATTCAGCATGCACAATGCTTATTGTTCCTTTGAGGCTTTATTTTGTTCAGGATTTGCTTTGATACAGCAAATAATCTACTTTTTTTTATATATTTTTTTTTTTTACAGTTCATCTCCCTTGGGACATAAAATGTATTTTCTAATGGGTTTAAATGGTTTAAGAAGATAAATCCCCCAAAGAATCCTCCAAAGAGACTTGTGTGACTGATCATGGTATTGTTTACAACCTCCTCCAAAAGGTGCTGAGTGCCAGTGGTTGTGGTTGTGCTATGATTAGGAAGGGTCTTGGTATTGTGCTACTCTTAGAAGGGCAATTTTATTATCCAATACTAGTAACTAAGTGGAATAACTTTTATGACAAGTCTTCACATCTTTCTCTTCCTAACTTCCAAGTGGATGAAGTCCAGTGAGTGTGAGCAACCCCTCTCTTGTATGCCAGCCTGCAAGTCATTGTTTCCTGTTGGATTTTCCTGACCTGCATCCATACCAGCCACTTGGCAGCACACTGGTGAGAGCAGAGCAGCATGACAGGGTGAGACCAGGTTGCTCAAGGCCCCTTCCAACCTGATCTTGAACACAGCAAGTGATGGAGCATCCACAGCTTCCCTGGGCAACCTGTGCCATTGTCTCACCACCCTCAGAGCAAAGAGTTACTTCCTAATGTCTAATCTAAGTCTCCCTTCTTGCAGTTTGAAGCTATTACCCCTCATCTTACAAGTTCCTGTAAAATGTCTCTCCCCAGCTTTCTTGTAGCCCCCTTCAGATACTGAAAGGCTGCAAGAAGATCTCCATGGAGCCTTCTTTTCTCCAGGCTGAACAACCCCAATTTTCTCAGCTTGTCCTCCTAGCAGAGGGGTTCCAGCACTCCCAGCATTGCTGTGGCCTCCTTTGGACCCACTCCAGCAGGTCCACGTCTCTCACGTGCTGGGGGCTCCACAGCTGGATGCAGTGCTACAGGTGGGGTCCCATGAGAGTGAAGCAGATATGCTGTGTGTCTTGATGACTTAGAGTTATTTACAAGTGTCCAGCATGGGTGACACACAGTTAAGCTTCAAGGCTGTGGAGAAGCAAGAATAAACCAATCTGGAGGAGGATTTCTGATTTCCAGTGGGGCAACCAGCAGATGTTCCTTGTTTCTCAGTGCAATGACATTTGATTTTAGTCTCAAAAAGTAGTATCATAACAGAGGGTAAACTTCTGCAATCAGTTGTGAGTGTGGTTCTGCAGAACAGGAGGTGCATCATGAAGCATTAGCAAAGTTTATTCTGGAACAGGTTCTAAACCCTCAGCAAAGGGGAAACAGATCCTCACCATGTTAACTGGGCAGAAATCCTTCCACCTCCGTCACTGTTGTCTTTTCCTGTTGCTAATTTTGGTTGTCTGCAGGCTTCTGCTGGAGTTGATCAAACTACATATTCTCCTTGGATAAACATCCTAGCTGCTGGCTTTAAGATCACGTTGATAGGGGCTGGAGCTGCACTGTTGCCAGACCAGCCAAGTGGGAAAGTTGGTCATGCTCCATGTAAACAGCTCTGACTAAGCAAGCCACACTAAATTTGGAAAAGAATTAGGGGAACTCATTTTTCAACTGCCCTGGAGTATTTTATCTCCAGTTGCCCCAAGTTATCATTTCATGGGAAGAGTTTCTATTACTCATGACTGTTTCCATCATGTTTATTTTCAGATAACATATTTTTTTATTCTGTAAACCAAAAGAGTTTCAAGATCCATCAAGGAACAATGGATCAGGGGTCCATCCACTTCTCTTCCCACCCATAGGTAGTGTTGCAATTCCAGTTGAGCTGAGCAGTGTAAGGCCAGGTCCTCAGCAGTGCCACTGAAAGTCTCATTAGGAAAACTTTTCTTCTACTTCTAAGAGGGGGTAGTATTTTAAATACAAAGATCTTTTGCAACAAGTAGTGCAAGGACAACAGCCTGAAGCATTTGCTTCTCAGTTAATGTTTTTGTTTGATTTATAGCCTGCACATAAAGGTTATATGAGAGCTGTGTTTCTTAGTTATGAACGTAATGAATTGCATTGGTCCTTTCTCTTCAGTCATCATGCTTTGGGCTGATCTAAGAGATATTGACAGTGTAGAATCACACTTTGGAGCCAATTTAGCCATAGCTGAAAGACTTTGCCAAAATTATAGGTATTTCCTGCCATTGTTGGGGGTTTCTTCCCAACACCAGAATTTTGTTCTTTGTCCCACTTCCTCTACAATTTTTTTACTGCAGGATGCAGGCAGCAGTCAAGTAAGGTCCAGTGTCCCAGAGCCCTCTAACAAATTAAGAGACCACTAAAAGCTGGAAAAAGAAAATGCTGTGGTGGAAAATAAGGGGCAAACCCTGAGCAGGAAACTCCACCGGGGCTGGGGCCAACAATATCCTACTGCTGGCTGGGACCAGAAGGAAAAAAACAAAACTATAAAGAAGGTTTTGGGAAGCTTTGTCCTTATTTGGAGAATTAAGTTTATGGCTCTGCCCAGAGCAGGCATGTTTTTAAAAGGCTGTCAGATGAGCAGGGATTTTCTGCTTCAGCAGCAGAGATACCCTGCTGTTACACACAAGCAAATCCTATAATTGGGAGATCTCAAGAAATTTGGCCTCTTAACCTGGAGGGTTGGAGTCCAGACTGTCACCTGGTGTTGTCCCACAAAGCCATATTTATTGTGAAACACACCTGAGGTCTGTGACAAAAGAGTCACTGAATCCCAGCATGGTGGGTGTTGGAAGGGACCTCCAGAGATATCTGGTCCAGCCCCTTTGCTCCAGCAGTTGTCCCAGGATTGTGTTGTCCAGGTGGATTTTGAAAGCCTCCAGAGGAGACTCCACAACCTCTCTGGGTAGCCTGGGCCAGGCTCTGCTACCCTCACAACAAAGAAGTTTTTCCTTCTGTTCAGATGGAACCTCCTGGGTCCCAATTTGTGCCCATTGCCACTTTTCCTATCACTGGACACCACTGACAAGAGTCTGGCCCCATCCTATTGATGCCCCCCCTGCCTGTTTTATGCTCAGATAAAAAACCTTTGTCATGGGGCTCCATAACACAAGAAAAAGAATCTCTCCAGTATCCAGGATGGTTGGGATGTTACAGATCATAGTCCAGGTTTTGCTTTTTCACTGATACAGACTCTTTCAGTCTCACAGAATCAAAGAAACTTACTGGTTGGAAGAGACCTTTCAGATCATTTAATCCGACCATGACTCCAGCACTACCAGGTCACCATGGAACCATGTCCCTGAGCACCACAACTTCACAGCTTTGAAACCTCTTCAGGGATGGGAACTCCAGCAGCCTGGGCCAGGCCCTGTCAACCCTTTTGGGGAAGACTTTTTTTTTACATGCACATGGCTTTAACTTGCAGCTTGGCTTCCCTGTCTGTAAAACTTTATTATTACTTTGATAGGCTTAATGAGTTAATTACTTGTAAATTGCTTTGAGATTCCCAGAAATGAGACTGTCTCTGTGTTTGTTGCTGTTATTGCTACTGATGAGATCTTGAGCATGGGGAGACAATACGAGTGTTTGTTGATGAATGACTGAGTGTCTGTTTACATTCGAACAAAGAAGAGACTGCAGTGCCCCAGCTTTGACACCAGCCTTTGGAGGAGCTTTTGAGTGATACATTTGGCTAACAGGGCTTAACATAAACCAGCATCACTTGTCAGTATGATTCTTTGAGAACCTTCTCAGCTCTCCAGCACCCCTGGCTCTGTGGCACCATGACCCAGAGACAGGCAGGCAGCATGTTTCATTACAGAAATGGACTTGAGGCATGTTTTGCCCACTCTTAGAAGGAAAAACAACGTCCAAAACCTAATGTTTTTCTGGAGGAATTCCCTCTGTGCTTGGTTATCATGGCAGTTGGAGGCTTCTCCGAGGGTTTCCTGATCTGCTGGGCAGCAAACGGCCATCGGTCCTCATGGGCAGTATTTTGGGTTGCTGGTGATAACTGCCATGGGTCTGCATTACAGTTTCTGAACCCATGTATATCAAGTAACAATGAACTCTCTTTTTCTGCTTCAGGAAAAACAGAGGCCATCATCAGAAACTTCAGCCCGCACTACAGGCGCCAGTACGCGGTGGCTTTCTGCAAGCATGTGCAGGATGAGCTGGAGCAGCACAGGGATTCCCAGTCCCACTTCCTGAAAACCAAGGTACAGCTCTTCTCTCTTGCATGAAACAGCACATTGATGATTTAAGTCACACCTTTAATAGTCATAATGTATAAAAGTATGAGCTGGAAGTGGATCAGGCACCAACTGGGCTCGGTTTCCTTGCTTTTCTGTGTTGAATGCCCTCAAGAGAAGTTAATAGTCAGCAGAGATACACAAAGCTTCTCAAAATCAAAAATGGTTTTCAATGTATTTAAGTGTTTCTATATGTACAAGCACAATACAGAAGTGTTCTTTCAGCTTCTTACATTGAATAGTTGAATACATAATAAATGTGAATCTGTGACAGTTTATTTATGTGCTTTCTTATATATAACCCAAGTGCACATAATAGGTTGGCAATGTGCAGATGCTGGATTAGGTTCACCTAGGTTTTGGATGGAAAAGTTGCATTTAAGTGCAGATTTTAAGTTTGTCTTTGAAATTTTGCATTTGTTTTGGACTTGGAATCATAGGATTGTTTTGGTTGGAAGAGCCCTTTAAGATCATCAAGTCCAACCACTAACCCAGCACTGCCAGGTCACCACTAAATCATGTCTCTCAGCACCACATCTCCATGGCTTTGAAACCCCTCCAGGAATGCCCTGGACAGCCTGAGTCAGGCTTTGGCAATCCTTTTGGGGAAGACATTTTTCCTTTTGTCCAACCTAAACCTCCCCTGGCACAACTTGAGATTCTTTCCTCTTGTCCTATCCCTCGTTCCTTGGAAGAAGAGGCCAACCCCCACCTGGTTCCAACCTCCTTTCAGGGAGTTGCTGAGACATAGAAGGTATCCCCTGAGCCTTCTTTTCTTCAGGCTCAACAACCCTAGGCCCCTCAGCCACTCCTCAGAAGCTTTACTCCAGACCCTTCGCTAGCTTCATTGCCCTTCTCTGGACACACTTCAGCCCTTCCATGTCCTACTTGGAGTGAGGGGCCCAAAACTGAACCCAAGATATTGAGCAGTGGCCTCACTAAGTATAGAGGTGTAGTCACTGCCAAAAATATACTGGCCACACAAGCCAGGAACTGGTTTGGTTGCCTCATTGTAGCATGAGAAGCACGAGACAAGTTTCTGGTACCAAGCATGTGTTCATCAAGGTGGAGTTGGACACTTGGGCAAAGGCAATTGCTTCCTGCCAATTGCAGGGTTTTGCAAGAATCTTGGGGGACAGCTTACACATTCCAGGCAGAAATTTATGTAGAAAATGCAATTAATCCTTTCAGCCATGGCTATGGGGTTCCATAAAGATGATGACAATAATTCCCTCTGTGGAGTGAGCTATAGAGAGCTGCTTTTTTATTAGAGGAGGAGAGACAAAGAGGGAGTCAAAGTCTCTTTATTAGAGGAAGGTGCAGACAACCTGCCTTCAGTATCAAGAAGATACAAATCTAAAGCTTTTGGTTATATTGGAAGTCATTGGTTTCCAGTGTTCTTGAGCAGGGTAATGCAAAGAGGTGAGATGTAAAAAGTGGGATAAGAGAAGAGCTGTGTCATTCAGAAAGATTCATAGCACAGGTGCAGAAGTGTTACAAAGAAATGGTGAATAATTTACCAGGTTATAATAAAACTCTTGGCTACATCAATAAAATGGTTTTAGTATGTAGTGGAAAATGGGAGCTGATGGACTACAAGTCAGCTTGAATTCAGTGTGTCAACTGAATGATAAGTAAGAATGTCTCTGTCTCAGAATCTGGAAGTATTTTTGGAAGGCAGAGCTCTTCTGATGCCTCCTCACCCCAGGCTACAAGACTTTGATTGTGTATGTAGTATCTGCCTGAATCAGAGAGACATTTTGGCTCCCAATTGCATTTGAAGACTCAAAAGCAGCTTTGTGAAAATGTAGAAATTAAAGCTTCAAAATGATCAGTAAGCCAGAGGAATTTCAAATCTTGGAAACTCTTTGCAGCCCCCTCTGGAACCTGGGACAGTCTTGTATGAAGCAGAGCTGCTGCACTTTGCTGAGGATCTGAAGAAGTGGAAGGACAGATATGTTGTTATCAAAAACGACTACACTGTGGATTGCTTTGAGACTAAAGAGGTAAGTGATGCTTCCTCATGTTCTTCTGTGCTCCCAGATAACTGATACCAAGAGAATTTGCTGCTGCTGTCTTTCTTTGAGCAATAGTAGATGAAACATTGTCCTTGTGAAGCTGACTGGAAGCTCCACAGGGATGGCTGAGGGCACAGCCAAGAGCCTTTGTTAGCCATATTCCTTTGCAAGAACTAGCAAATGATTTTAACAGCACTTGGAACCTTCCTTTGCCTATCACAGAACATTTATTATCATCTCTATATCATTGGATTTTAAGTAGCAGTTTTTGGGTGGCTTCAGGTTATTATCTAGTCCTGGCTGACAATCATAGAACCACAGAATGGCAGGGACGTCTAGAGATCATCAGGTCCAACACCCCTGCCAAATCAGGATCACCCAGGGCATGTCACACAGGAACACATCCAGATGGGTTTTAAAAGTCTCCAGAGAAAGAGACTCCACAACCTCTCTGGGCAGCCTGTTGCAGCCTCCACCACCCTCACAATGAAGAAGATCCTCCTCATGTTAAGGTGGAACCTTCTACACTCTATACCCATTGGTCCTTGACCTATTGCTGGGCACTACAGAAAATAGATTGACAAATCGAATAACTAGGTCTTAGGAGAAAACTCCATCCTTTTCTCCTCCCTTCTTTCCCTGACTCTTCATCACAACTGAGAAGCACTAAGAGGATATTTTTAATTATTAC
>JANHGL010016982.1:13112-47584 GCA_024611195.1 Ceyx melanurus
TAATTATATATTATAATTATCTAATAATGTTTTAGGTTTCACATGTCTAGGGAATATATCCAAAATCTAGTCTGACAAAAAGTTCTCCCTCTGGGGACTGTCCCTCTGCATTAGCTTTGTCAGTGACTTGTGTTTTATGTTTTCCCTCTCCTGAAATCTCTGTTCGATCCCCTCTCTTTTTCCAGGCCTACCAGAAAGGAGCCAGCCCTAAATATCACGTTCTTACTGCAGGAGGCAAAGTACTGACCTCAGAAGAAGATTACAATTTACTGTCTGATAAGCATTTTCCAGACCCTGTTGGTAAGCCCCACTCAACACTCAATGGCCAAAGACCAGGCTCCATTCCTATGCAGACTGCTGCTGGGCAGGCTTTTGGGCTGGACTTTAAACTGGGGCAGCAGAAGATGCACACAGCCCTTGTTCTGAGTCAAAGCTCAGAGGGGACATACACAGATGCTGCTCTATGCTAACATGCAGAGAAACGCTGGCTCCTCTGTTTTTCCAGCATCCTGGCACAAAGCTGCTGGAAAGCTGTGCAGAAGCAGGGCAGGAACCACACCGCCATTGTTCTCAGGCTTTGTTAATATTCCTGGTTTATTTGTTTCCATTTTTAGATGCCAGCTGCCTGCGTTGACTCAACAGTTGATAATAAGTCCCACAGAGAGGGCAGGAAGGTCGCTGCTGCTGAATTTGTTGTTTCTGGGATGGGAACTGCTGTAGTCCTGCCCACTCCCCCTCCACAAAGGTGGAGAAAATTTGGCCTTTGAGGGAGCAGATCTCATGTGGCAGAGTCAGATCTGGAAAATGAGATGTCATATAATGAAAGGATTAAGGGCAACATGTAAACAAGGATTTTCTTTTTAAGCCCTGCCTCATAGCACTCAAAGTTATGGCTTTTGGATGGTGTCCCCCTTTCCCAAGGTGGTCAGAGCATGGGGCAATGGTGCCTGGAGTTGTGATCTGTGTATCACCATAGGTCCCTCCAAGATGAATTTCTCATGACTGGCTCTCTGTGCATGTCACTGAGACAAGATTTGGTTTGGTCATCCATAAAACACTGTTGTGCAGCACCCCCTGGGCAAAGGGACACAGAGCAGGTGGAAACTGGAGATGCTTCATGCCCTTCTTGCTTCACCGTCAAGGGTTTGAAGTGACAGTTCTTAAGGGCATCTTGGAGCTGTATTTGGAAACCCTGGAGACAGGAAAACTGCTGCTGTTCCAACATGGTGTAATGCCATTTGTTTCTATATGGAAGACCATGTGCTTCTATAAAGTCTCTATGAGGAGACCAGAACTGTTCACTAACTTACTTGTTTGGCATGAAAACATTTACCCTAGCACCTACAGTCCAGTGAAATTGTTTGAAATTTTACCAAAATGTGCAGTTGAAGGCCACTCTGAATAAGAAACAAGAGGACATCAAGCTCCTCTGGTATAACGTGGAGAGGTGTTTGGTGCCTGCTGGGTCTGCCTATCCGGGCTGTGTCCTTCTGCCCTCTGTGCTCAATGGCTTGGCTGAAGGAGACTTGACTTGTTCATGTTTTATGCTTCCCTGCTAGAAAAGTCTGTTCTCTCTGCCAACCCCAACCCCCCAAGGAATCTGCAGAGTTGAAATGAGATGTGTCCTTTCTGTGCAGGGTCAAGTGAGAAGGAGGTGGCTCAGGCCTTCGTCCAGCTGCCAGCAGAGTTCCCGGTTTACCTGTGGCAGCCCTTCTCCCGGCACAGCTACTACTGCTTCCCGGAGCCAGCAGCTCAGAGGCAGTTCAGCGCCGTGCTGGGCGACTGCGTGAGACACTCCAACCACGGTGAGTGCACAGAGCCTCTTCCTGAACCTCACTCATCCTGCTGATTAAAGATTTAAATAGAAAAACTTGAGGAAAGTGCAGGTCACGTCTGAAAGGTGTTTAGGCAGGAACATTTTTAGAGTCACAGTATTGTCTTGGTTGGAATAGACCGTTCAGATCACCATGTCCAACCACTAACCCAGTTCTTCCAGGTCATCACTACATCACGTTCCTCAGCACATCTCCATGGCTTTTAAGTCCCTCTAGGGATGGGGACCTCACCACTGCCCTGGGCAGCCTGGGCCAGGCCTTGACAACCTTTTCCATCAAGAAATGTTTCCTCATGTCCAACTAAAACCTCCCTTGGCAAAACTTGAAGCCCTTTCCTCTTGCCCTGTCACTTGTTCCTTGGGAGAAGAGACTGACCCCCATCTGGCTCCAACCTCCTTTCAAGGGATTTGTTGAGACTGAGAAGGTCTCCCCTGAGCCTCCTTTCCTCCAGGCTGAACATCCCCAGGTCTCTCAGCTTTTCATCTACTTATGCTTTACATCCTTCCCCAGCTTTGTTATATTTCTCTGGGTACACTCCAGCCCTTCAGTATCCTTGGAGTGAGGGTCCCAAAACTGGACCCAGGATTTTTGCTTTGCTGGCATCAATATTAGGTGGGATTTGAGCTGCACTGTAGTAAGCCTGGATAGAAAACATGGGAATTACTTTGAAAGTGGCATTCCCTTTTCTGACAGCTCATCTAAATCCACTACCATGATAAAGACTCATAAGCAAAGTTTGCTAAATACCTCATGTCAAACTCCCACCTGTGTCTGCAGCTTGCCCGATGCATCACAGACCAGGTTTGCACAAACTGGAATCTATGGACATGAAGGGAATGTAGTCTCCCAGTACATTCCAGTAGTGTTACACACATATTCCCAGATGTCAAGCACTCCATGTTTTCTGCAGGTGTTTAGGTGGCAGCTCAAGCCCCAGCCATGGTTAAGCTCTGTAAGAGAGGCATGGATGGTGTGTAAGCCACAGAGTTGATTGCTTACATAAGGGTAAATTTTAAATCTTATTTTCTGGGTATGTTAGACTAGAAATCCCTAAAAAAACCCAAACTTGTGACTTCATAGGATTATAAAAACCTTGCTGCCAAGAAACTGGAAACCATTTATGAGTTAGATCCTTCAGAGGAAGAAGTGCTTTCTTGTTTCTCAAGTTACTTTCTCAGGTAATCTCCTTTCCCTTGTCTGCACTGCCAGTGGCATTCCTGGTCTCTTGTAGGACTCCATTCCCATGATGACAACACAGGTTTCTGTATCTTAGGCAGTTTCCTAAGAAGTGCAGTTATTTGTGTGGTGTTCAGTGATGGTTCTTCTGAGGACACGCAGGATTCTTGGTCTCCATGCTAGCCAGGTGATGTACATTCTCCTGACACTCCAGCTTGTTTCCAAGCCATGCTGAAGGTGGTGAGATACAGTGTGCCCTTCTAGCTCTGACAGACTCCTACACACCAGAGGAAGCAGCTCCAATGCAAATCTGTGTAGGTGTGGAGGAGCCGAGGGCTAAAACACCCTGGGAGGCAAATACCCAGTCACAGGGACTATAAAGACTGTTCTATGGCTAGATTAACATAGGTTGAAGGCACCAGTCTAGAAGGAAATCACCTCCACTTGGCACTTCCAAACACCTGGAGTCTCAATAAATATTCACAATATAGCTGCTGGAGGAACCTGACTTGCCGTAGGGTGCCCAAGGGCAAGGCCTCCCCTGTGCTTTCTTTCAGTTCTGATTGGGCTGCTTTTAGCTCCAGTGGTCACACAGTACCAGAGTGCTCTGGGCTTTGGAAAGCCACCCCTTTGCTCCTCCCCAAGTTTTGGTGAGGAGATGGGGATTCAATCAACTTTTCCTGGCACTGTTAGTCCTCTATGACTTGTAGCCTGTTCATTAGGCTTAGGGGTTTTTCATGTCTCTCTTCTGGAGCAAGTGTAATGGGCTTGACAAACGTTTTGGCAGCCTGTTGGGTTGTTTTGTTTTGTATTTTTTTTTTTTCCTTAAAGTTCAGCACATCACTCTAGGGGCCAATTCTGAATTGGCAGATGCTGGGACTAGATGACTTAATAGGTCTTTTCCATCTCCAGTGCCTGCGAGTCTGTGTTTTATTATATCTCATATGGCTCAGCTATTGCTCATTTATGCATCTGGTCCAGAATTTATCCCTCCCAGCTTTTTCTGTGGTCACGTTTTTTTATCTGACAGAAGATGCTTTGTGACACCAAAATGCCTTGATCTTTTCTGTCACATTATTTCTGCTCAACAGACTGGTAGATAAAGACAGTCTGGGTTAAGACCTACTGCTACACCAGTGAAAGTAAGCAGGTTTTTACAGCTAGGGAAATGGGAGCCCGTATTTTTCTGGATTTCTTGGAGCTACACCATCTCCTGGAAACCCAGGTGCTGCAAGTGGAAAAATGATCCCTCACGAGCACCCCGGGAACCTTAACTCTGCCCTTGGAGTGAACTTCTTCAGCATTTTTTTCCAAGGATTTCATACTGATTTATAGTCATTCTCGCATGGCAAAGATGTTACTTTATTAATATTTTTTACAGCCTTATTTGCAAACAGTTCTGCCTACAAAAAGCAGATATCTGAAAAGTCTGACAAAGTTACAGGCACATACAACAATATCATAGGTAATAAGGCTTGTGATATAACAATTGGCCTTGAATTTTTTGTTAAAAGTAATGGAAAAGATAGAAGAAATGTGAAAAATCCATCGATTTGATTGTGAAATATTATTCAGGGGGATAAGGAGCACCAGCCAAGGCAGCTCTTGCCCCAGCTCTTTCAAAAAGCCATGATAACTTCTGCCAGGGCAGATTTGGCATGGGTGAGAGAATGATAGATGTAATGTCTGATCAGAAGTTGCCTTTCTGTCTTTTCAGTAATCTACTGCTCCTGGAAAGGAATGTTTTGCACTTTGGCTTTAGCCAAAAACTCAGAGCAGCTTTCAGTTAAAGTCTGTTTTCTCCCAGGAAGCAGAATTACCTCCAGTCTCTTGGTGAACAGTAAACTGGAGTGAAACATTGTGTGGCCTTTGTGCTGGGAGCCACCCTGGCATTCAGCTGTTCCCTCTCTTTAGAGTCCCTCTATGAGGCAAAACCAGTCCAACCTGTGCTTCTGGGGTTTCTGGTCACAATTCACAGTCAAGAGAATAATGACAAAAGCCTTTGGATTTAGTGATGACCACTTTATGATTCAGTGGTGTGGATTGTGGGTTGTCCTCCCACCCTGAAAAAAAATGTTCCTAATGTGTTTGTCCTTTATACTGATTGATAAGATTTTCCAGATTGAGGGGACAATGTTTCCTTCATTATCAATGGAATATGTAGGGCATTGAAGCTGGGAAAGGGTCTAGAGCACGTGTCTGGTGAGGAGACACTGAGGGACCTGGAGATGTTCAGTCTGGAGAAAAGGAGGATCAAGGGAGACCTTCTCATTCTTGACAACTCCCTGACAAGAGGTTGGACTCAGGTGGGCATGGTCTCTTTTCCCAAGGAACAAGTGATAGGAGAAGAGGAAATGATCTCAAGTTGCAACAGGGCAGGTTTAGGTTGGTCATAAGGAAAATTGTCTTCATAGGGGTTGTGAAGGCCTGTCCCAGGCTGCCCAGGGCAGCGGTGGAGTTCCCATCCCTGGAAAGGTTTCAAAGCTGTGAAGATGTGGTGCTGAGGGCCATGGTTTAGTAGTGACCTGACAGTGCTGGGTTAGTGGATGGAATTGATGATCTTCAAGGTCTTTTGAACCAGGATGATTCTCTGATTCCGTGATCTTTTACACTCTTCTTGAGTACAGTTCAAACATAACATTTAAAACCTTTACAATGAGCTTAAGCCAACCAGGACCTGGACTTAAAACCAACCAGGCTTTAAATGTGTTGTAGCTGAACCAGATGCATAGGCTGAGACTCTCTGAATTGCCCTCACTCTGACAGTTGATTGATTAATCTGTGTACAGGCATCATCCCAAGGTCAGTGATTCATCTGGGCAGCTCCTGCTTTGCAGGTTGGTTTGTGTGATGCCTAAGGGTTTGAGGAGGGGACCCAATGCTTTTTGGAGTTTAAACTGTGAGTTTCTGTGATTATGGGCTAATAAATGAAGGCACAGGTGCCTGGGGAGCAGCAGGGGAACCCCAACAAACTGATGGATGCAGAGGGCACCCTGCCTTGGCACTCAGAGGATGGGGCTCAGCTCACAGTCCTGCTGTGAAACCCACCCGGGTGGGCCACCAGCAACTCTCCCGGGCCACCTTGCAGGATGAGGGTTATGAGGCTCATTAGGGAAGCAGGGGAAGAGCTTTTGGAGATTGTGTAAAGCGTATTATGGGATGTTTTCCAGGAGTATGGAATATGTGAGATCTAATGTGGGATGTTTAGGGGGAAGACCAAAGGTGGGAAAAGGGAAAACCACAATGGATAGGAGAGGAACAAGTCTGGAATAACAGAGGGAAGACTGGGATAAATGGGGTCAGTTGGGTGTAAACAGGAGACTGGTCAATACACTTATTCCATGCTTCATCACCATGGTCTGTCCTGTCTTCTTACTGAACTCCACTTGCAAATATTTTCTGAAGTGAGGGTGCTCTCCAGTGTGTGTGTGTTGGGGTCCTAAGTGCCAACAAGTAGAGAAGAAGCTGGAGAATCATGGGGACTCCACAGGTTTGAGATGCCAGCACCTGGGAAATCTGCTGTTGAAATGGCCACCAAACACCCAAGAGAGAAGCCCTGTCAGTCCCAGGGTGACAATAAAGAGGGAATCACTCAAAATATTCACAGTGCTGTAGTATTTCCCATTCTCTGCCTTTTAATCCTTTACATTTGTACACCACAAAAATCAGGCTGAAGTTTCTTCTGATGGGTTATTTGATTTTATATTATTTTAGGAGGTCTTCTCTTTTCCTAGCTGAGGTTACCAGCTATTGTGTTTCACTTAGTATTTGTTGGTAAAAGTGAAGAAGCCTGACCACTTGGTGCTGGGATATAGTGTGAAGTCTGTGCAATGGGAAGGAAAATACAACCAGCTGATTCTGGGAGATGCAGAGTTTCACTTCATGATTTTATTTTCTTTCATCTGGTTTGATTTCACATCCTTAATCTTGATAATCACCCTCAAGACACAGGAAGCTAAGGGACTTTCAAAGCCATATCCTGTCATATCCAGTTTCACCAAAAATAACTATAAAAAGAGAAATAAACACATTAAAGAAATACAGTAAAGAAATACATTAGGTAAGAGAGAAATACAAAATGTATTTTTAAGCTCATGGTTAAAAGCTGCTTCATTTCAAGCTCCTTCTGTCTGAACTTGGCTCCATCAAGACAACCAGGATGGCGTCAGATTTTTTTCTCTATCTCTGGCTTTTAAAGTTTCTGTTAGCTGTGCCCACACTTCCTTCTTCAACTCTAATTTTAGCTAGGAGGTGTTTTGCTCATAATTATTACTAGCTTTCCTATGCTACATGTATATGGTGCATGTAAGGCTTACCAACTCTTGGGCTATAATTCAGAATAATTACTGAAGCATTGTGAAAGTTTGAGATGACATTAAATACTTAAGCTGAAGGATATATATCTCCATATACAATGCAAAACAGCTCTTGTGAGTCCAAAAAGGACTTTGGTGAGATTTCTGAGTCTTCACATTGCAAGCAGGGTGGCTTTTCTACTCTGGAGAGGGCAGTGGAAGAGTTTCCTTGTTGCCTTTTTCAGATGATATATGGAAGGACAATTTAAAGGAGAACTGAGGAGAAAATAGCTTTTGGTTTTTTTACATTAAAGAAAAGTGTCCTTCTTCACTGGTTTGAAAGCAAGACCTTTCTGAAGGTTTGCCTGCTACTTTGGGATGTTTTCACTCTACATCAATTCTTTCAGTCAGCCTTGGCTTTTACAGGAAGCCAGCTTGCCTATGTTCTCATTAAGATTTTAAATCCATAGGAGTGACATTTGTTCTGAAACATCAAGATGATTAATGTGCTAAAATCCTCTTTGTGATCACAGCTTCCTGCCTCTCTCACCTCCATGCCTTGGGCTGATTCTCCTTCTCTTACATATCACCAAGCGTGGGGTGGTGCAGAAGAACTACTGCTTAGTGCACACCACTCCAGACTATTTTAGGAGCTGTGAAGATGCTCATTTGTGTGGGTGTTCAGTTGTTTTTATGCTCCAGCTTCAACATTCAGCAACAGAAAAATTCTTACCTGCACCAGGAATACAGTGGCTGGTTTGGAAAGCCCTGGAAATAGTCAGAGATAAACGTTATTGTGGTGGTTTATGTGAGTTTAGACAGTGCACTCGTGGTGTAGATGATAAAACAAAATTGCTGGTCCTTGTAAGGTGTCTAATGCTGCTTTGAACAGCTTTAATACAAGCATTGTGTCCTGCAAAGCAAGTAGTCTAACCCACTGAATGTTGGTTTGATGGTCTCTTGGGGAACTTGTGCTGCAAAGCTTTATTTGCTATAAATACAGCCTATTATTGCAGGGTTGTGTCCTGTTTGGAAATGACCTCATCTAGCTTCTATTAGTGGTTAGCAGCTTTGTACCACATGGTCTATGAATAATATGATAGTACATTGCTCTCAGGAGAACATCAGAGCTCTGAGGTTGATGCTTCTCACAGCCAGGGCATTAGACTTAGTTCTTGATTTGGGTAAGAGTGGGACAGGACTCTGCTTTGTGAAAGTAAACGGTGGGTCCTTTTATGCAGAGGATCATTTCCAGAGGTGCTGTAGCTGTGTTACAAGCTCTGGGCAAATGGTTCTCATGAGGTCCAGTTCCCAAGCTCTCCTCATCTCCCCAGGTTCAAGCAGATGGATTCACTCTCATTTCCTTACCTGCCATCCCCTCTGGGTTGGGACCATTTGCTCTTTTTTTTTTGAGACAGAAATTTTCAGAACCCTATTGTTTGGAGCTGATGGCCATGGACTTTCTTAACACCTTTCTGTAATATCTGACAGTAACAGCTCTCAAAATGTGCTGGCAGCTCAGGGGGTTGGTTTTTGATGAATGGTAACATGAAGGTTGGGTGATCTTGCCCTTTTTCAGCCATTCTCTGTGTCCTGCCTGTATTCCTCTATGTGATGGTATTACTCATACACCCCACAGGAGAAAGTTGCTCATCATTAAATAGAAACTGCATGACACTAATCACCACATTCCCTCCCCACAGCAAATAAATCCCTGGCAGGTATTACCAGAAATGCTAGAAAAAAATCCTATTGCAGGAGATCTGTGCTACAAAGATCATTGTTAGAAAGGGAAATGGTTCTTCACCATGCTCATTTATTTTTATTTGATAGGCACCCCCTCATTATGGTGTTGGGAGGCTGACAGAATAATTCCTCAGCTGCAGGAATGCTTCTGATTCCCTGATGTTCTCCAGCTGCCTTCACCCCAAATCCTTTGGCAACTGGCAGTGTGCAGGAGCTTTCTTCAACATACCACTACAAGAGATGGAAATGTCCTGTGTATTTTGATGGTTAAGACACTAAATGTATTTTTAAAATGACAGCATTTTCTTTCAGCAGCCTCCCTCTGGTTTGGGCTTGTGTATTTTGTTTTTTTACCAACTTGTGTTTTAAAAGAACTAAAGTTAAAAAGAAAATCAATTAGAAATTTTTTTTTATTTTTTTTTTTTAATTGAAGACCATGTGTAAAGGAAAGCAAAAGAAAAACCCCAATCTAAATATATTTGAAAGAAACAGAGATGAGAGGGGTCAAGGTGAGGGAACTAAAAAGCATTTCAGGTTCTTAGTGACTCTACCTGTGGGTCTCCATAGCAATCCCTTACAAATACAGCCATCACTGGATGAGAGATTGCTTTAGTATCAATTATTGTTACCTGCAGGACGAATTCAGGGTCTGTATAGAAAATATTATTCACTGAATGCAGCACCTTTCACCTGTAGGCCCACAGTGCCTGAGTAGGCAGCTCTGCAGCTCTGGATCGTATCTGTAGATGACTGTGCTGCAGGGAACAGATGAAGCTGAGGTGGATTCCTGACGAGTTTTGATAGTCAGATGATGGGCAATATGTCAAAATCAGCATTTCTTTAATTAAAACCTGTGCTGTGTGAGCTCAGACTTCTGGATTCTGTTTTAACACTTGTTCATCTACGTCTTTGGGCCTCAGCCTTTTGTGAAATGTCAGCCAAAAAGCTCTGATTGCTCTCAGTGGTTTAGCTCACTTTGGTAAAGCACTTTGTCAATATACAGCTTTGCTCTTATTAACCATAAAAATAACAAATTTATTGTAAGCTGGGAGAAGGACATTTACTGGATTGCAATAGGGGCACTCAGTCTGCTTTGAAAAATGACACACTCAGTTTTTACACATCATAAAACATCCAGACTGCAGTTCCTTGGCTCTCCCAACAGTTTCATGCAGTAATGCTGCTGCTGCTGCTGCTGCTGCGTCCAAAAACCAGCGAGTCCCAGCTTGCAGAATTAGCCAAAACACAGCAGGGAGCTGTGAACTGCTGGTGTCTCAGTAGAACAACCAGACCTCCCAGTTCTGGGAGGTGGAAAATTCTTGCTGTCTGGTTACATCCGACCGAAGTCCCACCAGGAGCTGGAGAAACGTTTCCCTGCTCTTCCCAAACCCTGAGCTGTGCTGCTGCTTAGGTGGAGACTCGACTTGTAGCCATTGCATTTGTCTTCTAGTGGCATTCCTGGTGGTTGATGACCATTTTAGCCTCTTTTGTGCCATAATAATGAGTTTGAATAGCTTCATTAATGACAATAATTGCACCGATGGGCACAGGGTTTAAACTGGATGTTGCAATACTTGCTTTTTAACAGCTGGTGCAGCAGGTTAAGGATATGTCACGTTAAAGAGGCATATTCTTTTGATGGCAATTAAGAGAAATCATCATCTAAGCAATTAATCATCAGCTGATTTGGAGCTTTCTGCTGCAAAGCACAGCAGGAGACCCAGTGCAGCAGTCGGCAGTACATATAAAAACGAAATGTGAACTGGAATGTTTGAACACGGATTTCCTATTATCTGGCTTGCTGCAAATCCACACTTGTAGCCGGAGGCAGGGAGGTCTGTGGCTCTCATCCTCTCGGTAATGAGGCCTATTTATAGAAGTTTTTGCACAGAGGTCTTCAGTGTTTTGACTGATGGAAGACCAGTTAGTTTAGAGCTACAGATGAGACCAAATTCACCTGGGCAATTAATTGCTGCTGCTGTCTTGAGACATGTACAAGAAGTGTTACCGAGTCAGAAAAAAATAAATGTTGAGATCTCCTTTCCTGAGGGGTTTTAAACGAGGTGCCAGTGACACTCCCATCTTCAGACAAAGGTGCAGCTGTCCTGCTATGGGTGGGAGAGCATGCAGGAGCTTGGGGCTGAAGATTTCCTCATTACTCACCATACAACCAAATGTTCATCTGTCAAGTGACAGAGAAGGAGCCACAGCTCATAACCTTGGGCACCTTGTTTGGAGACTGAAGGTCCCACAGCAGCCGAAACATTTGGTGCAGATGAAATGAGGAGCAGACCCTTGAAGGTGACACTTATGCACCAGGTGCAAGTGCCCTCAAGGGGTGTCGAGTAGCCTGGTCCTCTCTGTATCATTTTGATGAGTTAAGAGTTGAGATTTTTATTTTCTTTTTTTTTAAAGAGCTATATAAACTATTTGTACTCTGTAAGAAAGATCATTCCTACAGCTCCCTGCAGTACTGAACAAACTTGGCCATGCCTTTGAGAGATGGGCAAATCTGGGGACATTTATAAAGTCATGGTGTTCCCAGATATTTTTCCATCTTTTCAAAAGGAGCTTTATAGCAGTTACGCTGTTATAAAAGAATTTGCATCTGTGATTAGACATATCTGTTGTTAAAATTTGGCTCCACACTTGGATATGTAAAGATAGAATCTCAAGGTGAGTTTTCTTATTTTAAAATTAAACAGAACAAACAGACATTTGGTTTGCTCTCCACAGTTAATCTGCAGTTACATTTATGAACAGCTGGAGAAGCTGCTTGGGTAACTTTCCTGCAGACCAGCCTGGATTAAGCTTGTAGCATCAGTCTGGCTACCTGTAAAACCTCACTAGCCTTATCCTGAGAGACCTTCAGTAAACTTTATGGCTTTGCACTGGAGTTAGGTAAGAGTGATCTACAACCACCGCTGCACTGAGCTCCCCTAACATGCTCCACCTTCTACAACCAGCAGGGCTGGATGCAGAGCTTGTGGTAGGTGCCAGCCAGCTGTGCTGGAGGGGAAGCCCACTCGAGGGCATTCAGGAGGGTGAGGCACCCACTGTCCTTTCTGCTGATGAGCAATCGTTCCTGGTACAACTGGGGTTTGCCACCTGCCCTCTTCACAGCTGCAGCATCTGCTTCCATCTCCCACGCACCGTCCTCTCTCTCGCACGCGAGCGGGGCAACCCAACAGCTCCTTCATTGTTTTCCTTGCTTTGCTGTGGCACAACAGAGCTGCCTGCCAAGGCAGCCACTGTCCTCTTGCCTTTTCATAGACTCTTAGATGATTTACAGAAGCCCCAGCTCTTCCCTGCTCAAGTCTTGGAGGACGTGCACCACAGCTGCTTTCAGCTCGGGTACAATCCCCTTTTCTTGAGCCGTGTCCTATGAATGTGCCTCTGTCCTGTGGGCCTCACCAGCAGCTTCTGCACAGCCCAGCACCCGATGGTTCTGGCTGTTCAGTGCCTTGCTGCTGATGCAATATTTTCCTCCTATGGAAAGTGAGAATGAATTTGCCTAAATTAAGCAATGGCAGTAGCCTTAATAAAGCTTTCTTTCTACTTCGAGCTGGTTTTGTAGTGAGATTGCCATAATTGTGTTTTTCTCCTGGGTTTACTGGCATAGGAAAGAATGTCTGATGGGGATTTTGTGCTTACAGCTTGATATTTTTCCCATGAACTATACAAATGAATCCCTATGATTTTTAGCACCTTCTTCCCTCATCTCTATGGGGTTGGGGACAGTTAGAGCAGAAAGAAAATACTCCCTTGAGCATGGAATTTAAAAATTGCTGATCTTAGAGGGCAGACCCTTGTTCAGCACTGGCACAGCATCATCTCAGCAGGTCCAAGATCCAGCCCTTTGGATGGTCTGTGGTCCCTTTTGGTTAGGAGGGAGCACAGCTGTGAAGAAGCAAAACATGTGAGTCATGATCGGAGGGTTGCAGGAGCTGCAGTTCTCCCTTCTCCAGCCAAGCCAGGGCCTCTTCTCATCAAAATACTCAGAGCTTCATTCTGTGGGGACAAGAGCTTTCAGATGCAATGCTCCACCTGCTTCTCAGGTGGAGTACTCTATTCTTTCATTAAAGCTGCCTTCAGATTATGTTCTCTTGGCAGTGAACAGCCTCATTTACACCTTTTTAATAGATATCATCCTGGTTTGTGACTTGCTCTTGAAAATGCTACAAATCACAGAGATAGCAGTGAGGGTGTGGTTGGGCCTTTACCTGGCTGGTTTTCTCTTCTTTAGTCATCGTGTGAGCTTGAAGAAGTGTGATCTCTCTGGACCTCCAAATATCTGCAAAACAGGGTTGGTATCTACAGAGTGGCACTGACAGAGTGTTTTACTGCACCTCAGTATGTATAACTTACTTTCCTGAAATAATGATTATGCCCTGGAGAAACTCTGAAAGGGTAAATTCAGACGTTTGGGCTCTTAGGAGATTTGAAACTTCATTGTCCGCCATGTAGATAAAATCTATATGGTGCTGTTTTAAAGCAGTAGCCAGGGTGAAGCATTGATACAATTAATTGTAGGTTTCTGTAGCTTTTGTTTCATTGTAAAGCACACAGATGAGAGATTTCAGGCATTACTGTAGTGTTAGTCCTTCATGTTTCCCATAATTTGTTTAATCCCTGTATTGCCCTTGGCATCTAGGCAAGCCGCATATAAAGCTTGCCTCTTTAGAAACTTCACAAGCAAGTCAAAAGAAGCATCTTGCTGGACAGGCAAAGCTTGAGAACTGACTCTCTGACTCTTCACATAACCTCTGTTTATACATATCACTACCTTTCAAAGCAGCATGCTTACCTTGGAGAGAATTAACCTCCTTCTTCCCTCCCTTCTTCCTAACCTATGCACAGCAGGACTTCAGCTGATCAAGTCTGCAAGTAGATAACCTTGAAGAGAAAGACAGTAAACCATCATGGCTTTGTTTTCCCCTTAAGCCAATAATCCTCACAGTAATCTTGAAGCTCTCTTTCAGAGCAAAGACACAGCCCTTGAATTCCTGAAGTGTTTCAGTGGTGGTTTTTCTTACTCAGGTTTGTCAAGCAGCCTGATTGCTCTAGGGAGTTTTTCCACATTGTGAGGCAGAGAGACTGTTTCTCCCCAGATCATGACAAACTAGTTCTGCCGTGTAACTTCTGTTGCCATGTTTTTGTGTCTTCTTTCAGAAGATTTTGTGCCTAATTGGTACAGGCATGGTGCTTTCTTTGGCCAGGTCTGTTTTGTTGCAAGTCTATGAGAAATGATCTTGATCATCAATTCCTTAATAAAACAAAGAAAAGAAAGGATTACTGGGGAGTGTTAACTCAGGGTTTAGCAACTTCTCGAGGGCGTAAACATGCCACATGCAGCTGACTGTCATTCTCTTAAATTCTTAATTCTCAAATTAGAGAAGCAGAAGCTCCCAACTCTTGGTCTGGTACAAACTGTCAGACTCTTCCCATGTGCCACCTTGCACTGGCCATAGGTACAGAGGCATGGGATGAGCTCTGATAGGTTCATGATGGCCTCATGACTGCCTCATCAGAGTCTACCACAGGCAAACTCACTGCCATAAAGCTCTTGCCTTATCGTGTGCTCCATGTAAATGTTTGCTGGTGTTGGTTTAACTTATCATTTTAGTTGGGATGGACTGTGGTAGTTCCTATGTGCAATGTGATTGTTTAACATGACATTACTAAGTCTTAATGAAAACCTGAGGTCTTCAGACATTTTGGTTTAGTAGATGATTTAAAAACATTACAGCACAAGGAATACAAGGAAATGGATCAAAAAATGATGGCTATTTTTTTGAGTAAATTTATGAGTAAATTCTTTGTGTTACTTGTTGTTTTCTTCAGATTTTCTCAAGCAGACCACGTATGAAGTTGAGGCGTTCTTAGAAGCCATTCAGTTCTTCCGGCAGGAGAAAGGCCACTATGGGACATGGGAAATGATAACTGGCAATGAAAAAGAGGTAAAAGAATATATTCCTGATTATTTTTATTGGCTTTTTTAATTGGATATGGCAGGTCTGAGCATAGGGAAGATTGTAAAGCCTCTTGAGAAAAAAATGAAAAGAAAATAGGTAGAAATACTCAAGGTTTCAAGGTAGTTTTTACTGATAATGTAAGTTATATTTCTTTTAAAATAAATAAATTTCCTGTCAGCTGCACTGGGCTGGCTCTCTTTTTCTATCTTTCCTGACAGCTTTTTTGCAGGTAGGAGATATTTTTTTCTTCTGCTGCTCCCACCTTTTTTACTAAAAGCAGTGGTTTCCTGATGCTTGGCCCCTAGTACCTCCAGCTGCCATTGCAGGACAGCAGGCTGCACAGAACAGAATACCAGCCACATGTACATTTTGTTGATTCTCTTCATTTTGTTTTTCCCCTTTCTTTGGAAATGAAGTTTTTAGTCCTGAGTGGCTAAACTAGTAGACCTGCTTATTGTGCCAGATTTCTGAGTCTTGCATAGTAAGTCACACTTAAAACACTTAAAAATTTGTGTACTTCAGTTCTTCAGAAATGAGATGCTAAGCTCAGGATCTGGGTCCGTTTGGGCACCTGAGTGAACAGCTTTGGAGTGCTGCTTGGGAGCTACAGTAACTGCACCTATTCCTCTGGTATCACTCCAGATGGTTTTTATTGCAATTGAGACATTATTTGGGCCCTGATTTATAAGTCTCTTCCAAAGCATGGAGCAGTCAGCAGCAAATATTTACTTTAGTACCAGCTGCTGGGTGTTTTCCTTAATGAAATCTGGCTTCCCTTTGGGAAAATGAAAAAAAAAAAAAAGTCTGAATGGAAAGTTCATGATCCAGGGTTTTGTTTTAAGAAATCAGATTATTCTTTTAGGAGAAGTCTGCTTCTGAAGTGCTGAAAAATGTGAAAACTGGAGAAGATATATAAACAGTATCTTTCCCAGTGCCATCATGTCAGGGCCTGAATTTCCCTGCTAACATCTGATAATAAATCCCTTAGTATAAGGAGTTCCATCCAATGGAGGGAGTGAGGGTTTTCTCCCTTCCTCCCTCAAGTTCTGGAGCTATTATAACACTAGATTCATTTGATGTTTTATTTTTCCTATTGCTTGCCAACTACTTATAACCCATATACCTCAAGAGAACTGTAATCAGAAAACTTCCAGACTAGTAACACTATTATCTTCTTAGCAATAATTCATTTTGTAGGCAGAGTGTGTTCTCCTGCCTGCCACGACCAAATGTAGGAATTATTTTAGGCGAATATCCAAGCTTAAGTGAATGGCTTGGAACGAGCAAGCTTCAATTTGTTGCTGTAGAAAAAAAATATCTGCAGAATGCCAATAAATATATCTTCTGACATTCATTTATAATGGAAGTCTCTGAAGCTTTAGCTCACACAGTTCTGCCCAGGTACTGCCACATGGATGTGCTGTTAGCAAGTACCCAGTTGTTTTGTGTCATAAAAGTTAATTTTCCTGCTTTTCCTTTTGTTCTTTTTAATTTTTAAGGTTTCATTCCTAACAAAGGAATAACAAAAGATACATTAAATTGCAGATGGTATTTCTGTAGGTTAAGTGCTGGAATATAGAATTAAACTCAGGAAATTTTTGACAATGCTTGTTATAAGACACAGTCCAGCCATGTAGTGAGAGCACAACACCACACCAGTTTTACACCAGCATAACTCCACTGATAGTACTACCTGAGTGTAGAAATAACATACTGGTAAGTCAGTGAGAGCTGCAAAAGGGATTAAAAAACCCAAACCCCCTACAGAGCACGTTTCAGTATGGAAATGTAAAGCCCACCCAGCATTCCTAAAAGGGTTTCCAGAAAGGTCAGATTCTTCAGGATATGTTTGATCTGTTGTCACATTTATTAATTGGTCTGTGGTGCTCCAGTAGCTGGGTGATGCTCCTGAGAGAACCACAGAACAGTTCAGTTCAAAGGGGATCTCAGGAGGCTATGCGGCCCACTCACCCACTCAAAGCAGTGCCAGCTTTAGGGACTTTGTGGAATTCTAAAGGTATCCAAGGCTGGAGGTTGTCTGACTCGTTCCCATGACTGTCATGGTGAAAAACCTTTCTGAGTACCTGTTGACTGTTTCCCTTGTTGCTGTTTGTAGCCGTTGCTGCCTTTCTGTGCACACATTTCCAAGGGAGTCTGGTTCTGTCTGCCCAACATCCTCCATTATGGAGTTGTAGACAGTGATAAGGTTTCCCCTGAGCCTTATCATCTTAAAGCTGAGCAAACCCAGTTCCCTCCACCTCTACTCACATGTCATGTGCTCCATCCCGACTATCATGGTGGCCTCTGCTGGACTCATTCCAGTGAGTTAAGATCTGTCTTGTACTGGGGAGCCCCAGTCTGGACACAACTCCAGTTGCAGTCTGACAAATGCTGAATAGAGGAGAACGTTCTCCTCCCTTGACCTACCATTGCCCTATGCTGTGAGGGCACTCTGCAGTGTTGAATCTTTTGTCCACCAGAATGCCCAAGTCCTTTTCTGCAAAATTGCTTTCCAGCCAGTTGTCACCAGCCTGAACTGGTGCACAGAACTGTTCCATCCCAGATGCTGGACTGTATGCTTCCTGTTGCTGAACTTCATGAGGTTTTTGTTCATCCATTTTTTCAGTCCATCTTAGTCCCTCTGAATAGCAGCCTTGCTTGCCAGGGTATTGACCATTCCCCCAAATTGGTATCATCTGTATTCTCAGTCCAATGTCTTTTCTTTCTAATTGGAACCATCTGCAAGACTGAATTGCCAGTTAGATGCTGGGATCAGAGTGGGTGATGCATCTCACTACAACCACTGAACCCTGTTTCAAAATGAAGACGTTCTTGAGGAAGAAAAGTACTCTGGATCAGTTGGGAAAAGTACAGCAGTGATAGACCAAGAATTTACTTAGAGAAAAAAAATGGGGCCATGATGCCTTCTCCTCAATTTTCCTATGTTCCTTCATGAATGCTTGAGGTCTAAATCAACTTTGACACTTTTCTCCCCCTGACTTTCTGCTGTGGTTCACCTTTGTCACAGAATATCTTGTTAGTTTATCTATTTTATTTATTTTTTTTTGTTCAAGAATCTGGAGCTTTTAGGAGGAAACTTTAATGTATATGAATTCTACAATGTGAAAATTTTACTGGTTTTAGACCAGTATCATGTTTACTGGCAAAAGTAATTGCTTGAAAAGTTTTTCACAACTGTCTTTTATTCCTTTTGTCTCAGAATTAGGCTGGAGCTAATTAAGCTTTTGGATCATGCTACACATTTTTGAAAGGACCCAAAGAGACAGAGTAGAATTATTTGATTCACAGGTTATGCACAGTTCTAGTTTCCGTTCCTGTCCTGTATCCTGGTTTTCCTGGGATCTCCTGCTTTTCATGTTTGAATTGTGGAGCTGGAGCTCATCTAAAAGTTCTAGAGATCTACATTGGTACAGTCATATATTTCTTTTTTTGTCCAATTAACTTCCTATCAGAAGCCTGATGATTTATTTGCTTGATGACTCTTTAGAACAACTTCTCTCCGGTGGTACCTCTGGGAGGGTGTGAATGTCCCAGAACAAGGTCAGTTCGGGGACTCAGCAGTAAACAAGCCAACTTCTCCAGTGGTTTTGATACAGTTGCTTGGTTGATACCAATCATTTTAGTTCCATTGATTTGCACATGGAAGTTTCATAATAGCACAAAATGTTATGTGTTTTATCTCAGCATCTTAGTTCATTTGTTGTCAGTTGTTGCAATGATCCTTCAAAGGCATTCAGTGGAAGATGATTCAAATGGGATGCTTCCCACAGGCATAGCTAATATTTTAGGTTCTATCACTCTGTGTGTGCTCATTTCTCAGGGGAAGAACAGTGTGTGAACATGTCATTTTAATCTTCTGGCTGTACAGATCCTTAGCAACCTTGTGATGGAGGAGCTCCTGCCTAACCTTCAGACCATGATCCTGCCTAAAATGAAAGGAAAGAGGAATGATAGGAAGCGGGCCTGGTTTGGTGTAAGTCTTGATGTTTGCAGTGCATTTGTTTCTCATAGAATTTGTCTGTGTGTGCTGATGCTGAGCTGTGCTTCCTAATTTATTTTGGGTTTAGATTGTAGAAGAAACTTATGGCTTAGTCCAGCAGCAGGTGTCAGAAGGATTAAGTACCTTGAAAGAAGAATGCAGAGATTTTGCAAAAACTCTTGAAGGAACCATCCGTTCAGACATGGATCAGATTCTGAACTCCAAGAACTTCTTAGCTGGAAAAATCAAAGGTCAGTGGCAGCACAGCTGTGTTCTGGAGCAATTTTTGAATTGTTCCCTATTGTGGTATTCAAATTACCAGATGCCATTGTTTTGAAATCCTCATGTGCTTTGAAAAATCCAACCAGAGTCAATAATTTTCAGAAAACAAATGTTTGGAGCCTCTGCTGCCTTTGGTGGGAACTGATACCTGTGGCTTCTCTGCCTATGGAAATAGCAGGTCTGCTCAAGCTGGAGCTAGGGCTGGAAGGTTTCAAATATACTGATTAGAGTTGCTCTTTCTGCTTTCATTTTTGCTTGACCAGCTTTATGGAATAAAGTTATGAGTCACATGAGCATAAATTAAAGTGTAGTGGCTTTAACCTGATGTCTAGGAATGCACCACAAAACCAGGTTCTGCTTATGTGACAAACTCGTAGGCTACCAAGGAATTCTTAAACCAAAGGGCTTCTTAGGTGGTTTTAAACTAACGTGAAGGAACTGTAATTTTGCTGTGAATACAAAAATGAGTGTAAAAACTCAGGCAAAACCTGAGCTGATGTTGCTTAAGCTAGCAAATAAATAAATAGCTGGTAACTTAGGAGCTGTTTTGATAAAACTCAGGGTGTTCTGTTGTTACCTTCACATGCCAGACTGGGGTGCTTTCAGTGAACTAGAGAGGACCAAGTTCAGGTGCCTCCTTAATAAGTCTTGCTAGTGTTTCATTGGGTGGGGCATGAGAAAACAGTGTCATTGTCACTCGAAGAGCTATGAACTCTTCTTTCATCCCCCTCACCTTTGCAGAGATGTGACTCCAGGGACAAATAGAAAGTAATTTACTTAATTGTAAAGTAAATCAGTTCAGATTACTTTCCTCACTGTATCTCTTAGTAGCCTAAATACAACCATTATATTGTCTGATCCTACAGCCACTGTTTCTGAGCCTGCCCAGAAGTGCTGCACTGAAAATATCCAGCCCTTTCTCACATCCATATTAGAGGAGCTCATGGGTCCAGTGAGTTCTGGATTCACTGAAATCCGCTCACTTTTTGACAAAGAAGTTAATGAAATTATCCAGGACTTCCAGAAGACAAACGATATCACAAAGCTAAAGGAGGTAAGACCAAAATATATTTGGAGCCTTTTATGTTAGTACAAGGACCTTCTAGCTAGAACTTGACTGACAGCAGTATTTGCTTTCCCAGGTGGTAGCATGTTAGTATGTTAAGTGGTTTGTCATTTAGAAGGCCTTGTGGTATTTGTGCAACTGGAGTGGTAGCTATCAGAATTTGTTTTGGGGCCACAGTTATGTTCTCTATTTATAATTTGCCTCTGCTTTCTTTCTTTCAAAACCTGTTCTTCCTCCACTGGAATGCAGAATGTGGATCAGCTTATGAACCTGCCATTCAACTCTGTGAAAATGGAGCCCTGCTACCTGAAAGTGGACCTCCTCCAGGAGCTCCTGCAAGACCTCAAGAGTCGCTTCAAGGTCTATCACATTGATTTTGTGATACAGAGGACACAGAACTTCATGCAAGAGGTACTATAAGATCCAGTTTTTCCAGCTGATCTTAAAAGACTTTTCCAACCTAAACAGTTGTATGATTCCTCCTAGGAGAATAAGTTAGGTTTGTCTTTCTAACCTGCTTCAAAGTAATCTTGATAAAAAGCTGTTCAAGAGTCCCAGAATCTCTCTCAATCAAAGAAAGGTAACAAAAGCTAAGAAAATCACAGCTGGAATCAGTTTGACATTTATATTTGTGAGGTTGTATATGTGTGTGAGTCTTTCAGCAAGGCACAGAAGTTTGGCATGAATCGTCTCTTCCCCTGAATTTTCATGTTCTGAAATCTTAGTGTGTCAGCAATCGAGAAAGTTGTGCTTGTAACTGATGGGGTGTCTAAAATCTGACTGATCTCAGATTCGTTTTTCAGAAAGGGTCTTAAATATATTTTATCAAAATGGAATATCTCCTCTTTAGAAGTTTATTTTCTCATTAAGTAAGGCAGTTAATGTTAGAAACTGCCAATTACTTGGACACAGATGATACCTCAGTATCCAGCTGCATGTAGGTGCTTTAGCCAGCTTCACTTCTCACGGATGAAGTGACTACATCATTTCAAATGAAAAATGAGCTCCACCTCATTTTCCCTTCTGGTGTGTATTTCTATAGGCTATAATCTTGCTTTGCTTTTATTTCTTCTAGATGCCTGGCCAGAAATCTATTAGGAGCTGGCCAGAAGACCCCTTTTGATTGCCAGATCACAAGGCAGATTTGGCCTCATAGCTCTGTGTTGAATCCTTGTGATTTTAATCAGTAGTTGAGAAACTAAATAATCTAGTCAGTAATCTTGTGAAATGGATCTGGTCCAGTTCTCTGGGGTGAGTGCATGAATATGGAAAGTGAGTCTCTAGTGCAGTGCTGGGATAAGGTTTTCCTAAAAGCAGCTCTTCTAAGTAAAGCCTCGATCAGCAGCCAAAGAACTATTCAGAAATAAAATTCTGATTTCACGTCTGGGTCTTTCATGGGGGGACCGTTCCAAAATGCTGCCAAATAAAATGTCATTCATTAAGGGCAGGCCATGAGTCAAGACAAAGAAGCAGACAGAAAATAGATACCTGCAAACCAAGTGGTGTTTTTTTGTGAACAGAACACAAGTCAAAATTCACCATAAATAAGTTAAGTAAAAGCAAAAGTTCTTCTAAAAAAAAAAAAAAAAAAAGCTGCTACTGCTCCTCTCTTTTTAAAAAGTTGGTATTTTTCTCATAAAAATAGTAAGTAGTTTCATTTTGTGTCCCTGGACATTTATTTTATTAACGAGTAAGGTCAGACATGTCTACACTAGTGTAGTCTTAACATAAAAGAGGAATTTGACTTAACTTGGGTAGAGGCTGGAGCAGGATTCCTTGGATTAGGAGCTTGGCATCCTCTAGTGGCCAGCTTTAGGAACTTTGGGAGAACAGCACTTAACAGGCATAAGAAAGCAGCTTTAGTGACTTTGACAGAACTAAGCCAATTTATTATTTGCTTCAAATAAAAATTGAAATAAAAAGTGAACAATTCATATTTTAATCAGCCTCAGACTTAACTCTATGCTGATTTTTCAGCATTCTACTACTTTTTCTTATATTCAAGGCCATGCAGTGCATATGCATTTACTGTACAGACTTCTGGTTCACACACACACTGTGTAAACACTGTCTTCTCCAGTTCCATTTATTAATACATCCCATATGGTCCAATCCTACGTTATTTGCAAAGTCAGTTATGAAGATTTGCCTTCAGCATTTGTCACTGTATCTTGTCATTCATGACAGCATTACTAGCCAAGGAGAAATTAAAAGCATGTCTCATCCCCAAGTAGGTACATACACTTTTACAAACTGCAAGAATCAAGAGAATCATTTTGATTGGAAGAGACCTTCAAGATTATCAAGTCCAACTGTTAACCCAGCACTGCCAGTCACCACTAAACCATGGCCCTCAGCACCACATCTCCACAGCTTGGAAGCACCTCCAGGGCTGGGGACTCCACCACTGCCCTGGGCAGCCTGAGCCAGACCTTCACAACCCTTTTGGGGAAGACATTTTTCCTCATGTCCAACCTAAACCTCTCATGGTGCAACTTGAGACTGTTTCCTCTTGTCCTATATAATGTATGACTGTCTATGTATATTGACTGGGATGGACCCAAGTGATGCAAAGGAAGGCCCAGCCATATAGACAACCTCCTGTGGATGGCCCTGTACTTCTTCAATAAGAATAAAATAAAATTTGAATGGAATCACTTAGCTAAAAAGGCAGAACCTCACAAAGTAGGCAGAATTACTGCTTGCAGAACAATTTTTCTGAAATATCTTCTAATAGTAGGGGGTTTAATATTTTCAAATAATCTCTGGATAATCTGAAAATATGGCAGATGTCAGCCTGGCATAATTCTGTGTGAAATTATTGCACCGTGTGCCATTTTTTGCTGATAATTACTTGTATTATAAAGAAAGCTACACATTAATTACTTAATATATATAGGTATAACTGCAGGATTAATGATTAAGACCATTATAATCTGGGAGGAGTAAATGGGAGTTTTCTTCTTAGGGTTAATGAGCTTTGTCTATGGCCTTTATATCTAGATAATTGATTCTACTTTGTGTGACCACTGGTCTGAATGGTGCCATGAGATTAAACCTCTGCAAGAAAGCTATGATGCCATAACAATGATACCAAGGCCTGATTTTCTTTATTTATTGCCACCTTTCTGTGCATGTTTGTCTTCAGAGACCTGAAATCCAGCAGAACATTTTCAGACAGTATAAATGACTCTACTTGGAGTAAGTTTGCTTAATTACTTTAGCAGCCTTCCTCATCTCAAACTAGAGACAGACACTGAGGTAGTTTCAATTTCTTACTCTCTTATGTTAGATAATATTATTTTTGGTTTCCCATTCTGAAATTGAGTGTTGCAATCTAAACTAAACAAGGCTTTTCTTCCCCTTCTGCAATCACTTAAAGTACTTAAAATATTTGGTTTAGACCCATTTTTTTTTCCCAGCTTCACCTTCTCAAAAGCCCAGTTTAACAGTTACATTTATCATGCTGCTGCACACATGTAGGAATTTTATGTTGCTGGTCTTTAACAGTTTTTTTTATTATCATTTTTAGCTGATGGAAAATGCAGTTTATACTTTTGAGCAGTTGTTCTCTCCAAGTCGCCAGGTGGACTCGGCCAAAGTTGCCACAACCATTGAAAAAGTGAAGCTGAGAGTGCTGAAGGTAAATCCAACACAGAAGCATTTGCACAGGAAGAGTTTGGGTTGGGCCTTTTCAAAAACAGAGGATATATTTAATGTGAATTTGTATCAGAAATAGTTTATCTCACTTTTTTGTAAGAAGGTAAACTTGAATTTATCTCAGTGTTTGAAGAAAGTATTTGAAAGTGTTGAATTCATCTCAGTATTTATCTCTTACCATCCAGCTGGAAATACTGTTTTGGTGGCACTTGCTCATTTAGAGGATAAAGTGTAGTTCTGGGGAGATGCCTCTAAAAGTATTACATGTTATGTTCTTTTACTTGAAATTGAATCATCTGGATATCATGCTGTGGATCTGGGTAAATAATTTTTTATTAGCTTTATAATTAGCCTGCCCTTAGAATTCATTACGCTCAGAAGGGCAGTGCCAAAATATTTGGAGAGAGCAAGGAGGGGGCTGTTTCTAGTCCAGGTGTGAAAAAAATGAAGTGAAAGAGACCCCAGAAAACTAGATTTTAGAGTATTTTTGTAAAAACTGGAACAACCTGCATGGGAATCCAAACCTCTGAATATGCCTGTGATGTGGTATCCTTTGGGATTCACCCGTCACCAGTTACAGGATAACAAGAACCAGTTCCTCCTAGAAGTGATGAATAATCCCAAACATGCTTGTGCTTGCTTCTCTCTTTCTCTGTTTGGGCAGCAATATGATTATGACAGCAGCACTGTCCGGAAGAAGATATTTCAAGAAGCTCTGGTACAGATAACTTTGCCCACCCTGCAGAAGACACTCGCTTCAGCATGCAAACCAGTAGGTTTCTGTGATTAAAAACCTTGATAATAGTAACAGGCAGGGAAGGATGAACACCTTGGCAGTAAACCCTCAACACTGTGAGGCTGTTTTCTCTCAGGCAGCCATGCAGATCAGCTGCCTGGTTGGCCCAGAGACACAGATTTGCCAGTGTGTGGACTGGGAAGATTTCAGGAAACAGGGAAACTGTACGTACAGCTTTTGTTCTCAAAGGTAGTTACAGACCTTTGCCCATTCCTGTTTGTTTTTCCCTAGAGAAACTGGAAGCAAAAATACAGAGATGATCTCTGTTGCCCTTAGTCATAGAGGTAGGCTAGCACTCAGCAAATGTGGCCACCAGAGTTTCATGGAGATGTTATCAGTGTGGCCGCGTCAAGGGCCAGTTGGAATGCTGTTTACCTTGCCTCAAATAGCCTTCCTGAAGCCCAAGTATATCTTCTTGCATTTCCACCCTGCCTGCTGAAAGAGGAGTGCCCTGAGCCATTGTGGCCTTTCTGTCTTTCTGTTTCTGTTGATATCCATCAGCTCCCAGAGGCTGTAAGCTCTCACCCATGGTGTGCTGCTCTTCAGCTTGTTTCTGTTTCAAAAACAAGTTTAAAACCAAGTGTTTCGCCAGGTTATGTTTGTGAGTCTTGGAGTATGGATTATTACAACTTAGAGCTTTCAAAAATGTATTTAAAATCACTCTGTTCTTTACTGTCCCTCCCAATATTAGTTTCTTGTGCCATCAGCAGTGCCTTCAGGACCTGGTGTCAATTCACAGGGGCAAGCATTTCATAACCTTGAATACACGTAGAGAGGGTGGAGTCCTACATCACCTCTATCATACAGGATGGAGGAAGTGGTGGTAGCACAAACTTCCCACAAGCCCTTTCTGATTTAGTTTCCCACAAGCCTTCTGTATTTTGTGCCTCTGTAGAAACGAGCAGCCAGCTCTAGAAGAAAAACTGTGGCACAACTGACACATGCCCAGTCAAGTCTTGACCTTTTACTCAAAAACCTCCATCTGTTTGTATGTTGGTGCCTTTTCTATAAGTGGGCAGAGGTCACTTAATTAATTTTTATAGACTGCCAAGCAGCTGCTTAGTAATAATGACTCAATTATCTTAGTGATAATAACTCTAGACAGACTGTTGCGTATAAAGCAGTCAGCTAAAAATGTTACACACCTATTAAAAAAACAAAACCAAACCCTGGATCTCCTTCATGCTCACCATGGATTTGCCTCTTTGGACAAACAGTTCCTCACCAGCTCTTTATTTCTGAATTGTTTATTATGGTGCAGATGGCAATGATCTATAGTGCCTATAAATGTGATTGTAGTGCAAGGGTGCTATTTAATAAATGCATAATAAGTTGCAAACATACATGCTCCATCACTGGATGTGTTCAAAGCCAGCTTGGACAGAGATTTGAGAAACCTGATCTAGTTGGAGCTCTCCCAGCCCATGGCAGGGGGGTTGGAATTAGATGATCTTAAGGTCCCTTCCAACCCAAACCATTCTATAATTCCATAATAATTTAGACATGGTTCAAATTGTTCACCTCAAGAGCCAGCAAGGAGCATTGCAAGGCTTGCTAGGTGGCATCTCCGAGGTGCTCTGTTGAAGGAGGACTCTCAGCATCTCTCATTGTTCTATTCACTTTCTTTTCTTTTGTGTCTGTGCAGGAACTGCAGAAATATGAGCAGTTCATTTTTGCTGACTACACCAGTGTGATCCAAGTAGAGAATGTGTACGAAGAGATTTTATATCAGATGCTGCTTGAAGAAGCCCTGAAAGGTGAGAACATTCTCAAGCTGTCAGTAAGAATGTTTTAGTTATTGGCCATTGAGTTCTTGCTTCAGAGCTTCCCAGAGTCCTACCCTGCCTGTTTCAGACCCAGGTCCCACTTTCTCAGGACTGGTTATGATCCTACAGTGTTTTCATTTAGCTCACTAAAGATGGGTGGCAAGCCCTAAAATGTGAATTATGGGGTAACTTTATTAAACCTGGGAAGCTCAAAGTGCTGGCTTGGCATAAACCTGTTCCTCCTAACGTGTAATTATGCCAGCTTCACTTTCTCTTAATTCCCTGAGCCAAGGAGTGAAATATGTTCTTATTTGCAAAGACTTGGTGATAACTGATGGCAGCAAAAATTAATTTCCCCGAATGAAATGCACTGCTGGATGTATTTTCTAGCATATCACTGGTGCCAGTGCAGTACTCCCTGCAGATTGCTGTACTTTTGTGTCAGAAAACTCTGCTATTTTTGATGGCATATATAGATACATAACATACTTGTACCTCTCTAGATCTGTTTGTCTGTCCATACCATAGATAAAAGTAAAGCATCTATATTTCCCCATCCCTGGAACCATTCCAGGTGAGTTTGGCAGAGGCTCTGAGCAACTGCTCTAGTTGCTGATGTCCCTGATCAGTATAGGAGGGTTGGACTACATGACCTTGCAAGGTCCCTTCCAACCAACACCAGTCTGTGATTGTCTGTATTGCACAGTAAGTTTCAATAGCTCCCCTTTGACACTGAAGTTCAAAACTGTTAATATAATAATTACTGAAACAAGCACACTTGCTTTTGTATATTCAGTGAAAATACATAATCACTGAAACTCTACCTTTGGGCATTGTGGGTCACAGAATCCCAGCATATTGGGAGTTGGAAGGAACCTCTGGAGATCATCTGGTCTAACCCCCCCTGCCTCCAGCAGAGTCACCCAGAGCAGGGGGCCTAGGAACACATTGTCCAGGTAGATTTTGAAAGCTTCCAGAGAAGGAGACTTCACAATCTCTCCAGGCAGCCTGGGCCAGGCTCTGCCACCCTTGCAGCAAATAATTTTTTCCTTCTGTTCAGATGGAACCTCCTTGATACCAGTTGGATGGGGCACTGACAAGAGTCTGGTGCCCCATCCACTTGACCCCTGCCCTTTAGCTGTTGATCAGCATTGATCAGATCCCCTCTCAGTCTTTTCTTCAGCTGAACAGCCCCAGGGGTCTCAGCCTTTCCTCAGCACAGAGATGCTCCAGTCCCATCAGCATCTTTGAAGCCTCTGCTGGACTCTCTTGAGTAGTTCCTTGTCTCTCTTGGACTGAGAAGCCCAGAACTGAACACAATACTCCAGATGTGACCTCACCAGGCAGAGTAGAAGGGGAGGAGAACTTCCCTTGACCTGCTGGCCACACTCTTCTTCATGCATCCCTGGTGACCATTGTCCTTCTTGGCCACAAGGGCCATTGCTGACTCATGTTAAAATTGTCTCCCAGCACTCCCAGGTCCTTCTCCACAGAGCTGCTTTCCAGCAGGTCACCTGTACTGGTGCAGGGGGTTATTCTTCCCCAGGTGCAGGACCCTACACTTGCCATTGTTTAATTTCATGAGGTTTCCCTCTGGCCAACTCTCTGGTAGTTTTCTATGACAATGATACTTAGAACAATATTGAAATGCTATTATTCAGAACAGATAAATGCACCCCAGCCCTAAGGAATGTAAACTAAATAAGCCAGTTGAAAATTAAAATTGTTGTAGTCTGTAACATCAAAATATACATTAATAAATGGAGAGAACAATGTGCCTTCTCCAAGGTGCCTCTGTCAGCCTTTCCAAAACAGTTTGATCTTTCTGTTTTCTTTAGTGATAAAAGAAGCTGCCATTCTGAAGAAGCACAACCTCTTTGAAGATAACTTGAATTTGCCCTGTGAAAGTGTGTCCAGCTTAACAGACCTGAAGACCCCTTCAGGATCAGCCCAAACCACTCCCGCAAAGAAACCTTCCGCAGCCCGAGCCGAGGCGTCCGACACCGAAACTCAGAGTGAGGAAACGCTCGTTGTGATGGAAAAAATCTCCTGGGAGAAGGATGCTGATGATAGAAAGTCACCAGACAAAGAGGCCATTGCTTCTGCTCATCTGGCAGGGGATCAGGCAAGTAAAGGTGGAGAAGTGGTTGCTACAGACGTGGCTGAAAAACAGGAGTCCCTTTCGGCTGCCCTTACAAGACAAGAGGTTGTGGAGGAAAAAAGTGCTTTGGAGAACAAAGATGTGGTGAAAGGAGAGATTGTAGCCAACACTGAGAAAGAGCTTAAGACACAACAACAAGCTGTGGAGGAAAAAATAGCTCTTGGGACTGAAACTGCAGTGAAAGGTTTTGGAATCAGCCCTCAAAAAGAACTGAAGGTACATGAAGGAGCAATGGAGGAAAAGGTGACTTCTGAGAGTCAAGAGGCCACAGATACTGCATTTGTCAGTGGCACTGAAAATGGAAGCAAAGCCCAAGAAGAAGTTGCTGAGACAAAACTGACTTCTCTGCATGCTAATGTAGCAGAAGCAGAGATTTTAGGGAATACTGAAATGAAAATCAAGATAGAAAAAGAAATTATGGAAGTGTTATCTCAGAGTGAAAATGTGGTAGGAATGGGGCTTGAAGAGGAGAGTAAAAAAGCAAACAATGAGCAAGGAGCAGGTGCTGAGACAAGGGTTCTTTCCCAGGATGAAAACACAGGGAAAGGAGGGTTTGGGGATAATCCTGAGACAGAAAGCAAGTCAGAAGAAAAGAGTTGTAAATGCCTTGATGATGTGAATGAGATAAGGAGTTTGCTGATGGTAGCAGTTGAGGTACCAGCAGATACTACAGCTGAGAACATAAAGGAGATTTGTGAAGGTGAGATACTAAAGTTGCAGGAGCACAACGAAGGGATCAGTGAGATGAGCAAAGTGGCTGTGGCAGAAATTCCTGTGAGCCAGACAATGATTGAGAAGGATGTAACAGAATGTGTGGAGTTCCAGGAGGACCAACCATCTTCATCTAGTCTGGGGGCAGATGGTACGAATTCAGTCAACGAGTCCAAGGCGGGCAGCCGTACAGCACAAGCAGAATGGCTGGTGGGCAGCCCAGATACACCTCAGGAGGCACAGGTGGAGCTGGAGATCAGGCAAAGCGTTTGGTACACGGGTGAGAGAAGCTGCTCCAGTGAGATGTTGCAGCCAGAGGAACACGCTGCAACTCTGTCCCAAGGCAAAAGCTTCGACAGGGTGGAAGGAGGAGCTGGGAGTAGCTGTGCTGTCCCGGTGGATGGAGGGACTGAGAGCTGTTCTTGGGATCCTGCTGAAAAGGCAGGCACGATGCAAGTGCCCAGTCTAGCTGCAGAAAACCCCAGCACAGGACTGCTAGATGTGCCCGTTCCTGCAGTGCCAGAGCAGAGTGAGGTGAATGCTGGAGATGCAGAACCTGGTGAGGGTGAAGGGAAGACAGAAGATGAATCATCTTCACACAGGGAAATAAAAAGCACAGAAGTAAAAGGTATTTTCACAGAAGAAAAGGGAGAAGACCATTCTGCACAGCAAAACTCAGAAGAATGAGAAGCACTTTTCAGCCCAGACCTGAGGGATTTATTTCCCCCAGCAATCCCTGTTTTATTGTGAATAATTAATTGGGTTGGGGCGAGAGGAAATGGGCTTTGTCGTGGTGTTACCCGCTCTTGTGGTTTCAGTGCGGATCCTTTCCTGAGTGATGGGTGGTGGGTCAGAGCCCTCGCTGTTTAAAACCAGGTTACTGTTGGGGAACCTCATCTTTCACTTACAGTTTGTTGCCTTTTATGGTTATAGAAAACAAGTCTGAAAATATGACCGTTGAATGCTTCAGAAGCAACTCACCCCCGACTAGGAAGTTATTTTAACAACTGAGCTGTTCTGAGGTTGTGTAGCAGGGGAGTAGCTCCTGGTGTTTAAATGCATGGATTTGACAAGTACTGCTATTTTCCTTAGGTGGCTGGTACATACATTGCTTTCGAGGATGCTTTTAGAATTTGCATGCAGATTACGGGAAATAAATACAGTTTTTAGTAGTTAAACAGAACCAAATAGTTCATTTAGTAGGTTGCTCAAAAGCTACACTCTCTGCAAAGTCTGCAAACTAGTTACTTAATTATTTTAACGTTTTGACAGATATTAAAAACAAGCAAGTGTTCTGATTTTTTTTCTTCTTCTTCTTCTCTTATTGTTATATTTAAAAGAGGGAAAACAAGGGAGCAGGTTTCTCAGTCCCACTCTGCACTTCTGGGTTATTCAGCCTTTCAGAGCACTTTATGGCTATTTTATTTTATTTTATGGAAGGGAAAGATAAGAATGTTTACAATAATTATAACCATTAAGACAGCATCTTCCTGTTCTACTTCCCACCATGAAATATGTTCACTTATGGCTGATACAGAATATTGAGTCATGACATTCCCATTCTTACTGAGTTACCCAGCTCTGCAGGACTTTTTTAGGTGTGGAAATTGCATAATAAATTGCAGTAATTGTGATGTCATAAGCATTGCATATAATTTCTAACACAGATGTTAACAAGCAAAAAACAGCCAAAGCTGTTCCCATTCCCATTCTGGGCTTAGATCTTGGAGAGCAGAATCATATTCTAAAAGCAGTTATTCAGATGAGACCTGATGCCTTCATAGCTGCCATATGATCATCCTTATCACACCTTGATCTAAGCGCAGAATTGCTTATGTGTGTTATTTGCAATGAAAACCAGTATATTAATGAATTGGAGTTCAAGATTTAGCTTTAGAAGTCAGTTTAAAGCACCTTGTAAGTTTATCTGAGTAATTCAGACTGTTTCTGAATAAATACAATACAAGATAGCAAACATTAATGTTGAATACAGTAAGAACTGCAGGACTTAGACTCAGAAAGACATGGGAAGAAATAACCAGGTCCTGAGCACAATACTTGTTGGCTTTGACTTCAACAAACTGTGCAAAGGTATCAAATGCTGTTAAAATAAGCTGTAATCCTAACAGAAAAACGACACTAGAGGAACAGGCAAATATTACTGCATGAGTAAGGAACATTGTTGAGTAACTGGACCAACTGCAACATCATTACTGTAAAATAAATGCAACTCTTATTTATTCCAGAGGTTTGTCCTGTGGTATAGAAGCATTAAGGTCACAGATGTTTCCCTTGTACAAGTACTTTGACTCATTCCCTCCTTGTATTTCATGCAAAAATACTAATTTGTAAACACACAAACCACTGTCACCCCCCTTTTTGTTAAATTTTTTTTACAAATCATTAGTTATTTCACTGTCAGCGACTTTGCTTTTACAAATCATTAGCTCTTTTCTGTCTGGTACTGAACATTAAGTGACTTCAAATTTATGACATGAGTCTTATGGTTAAGCAGCCGCAGGCACTTTTAGCTGTGCTAAAATTAGAGGATAGGATGGGTTTTTAACACGGTGTTTTGTGCAGAAGACTAGCAAGAGAGTGAATCTCTGTGAAAAAGGCTGCGGTCTCCTCTTAAAGCTGTTTGAGGCTGATACGAATTCGATACATCTGTACAGAAAGGATTTAGTGTAAACATTCCCATCACAATCATTTCTGAGCTGTTTCTGTGGCAGGCTTAGATCTGGGTAATGTTCTGTAATATTCAAGAACTGAGTTGTTGGATACAGATGCTCAGCGTGTTTGTTCCCCAAGTAGGATGGGAAGGAACGGGGAAGATTTAGCCTTGTTCTGCAGTTTAAATTGGAGTTCCGTGGGGCTCTGGGACTGATTTTTTTTGTTGCCTTTGTGGCTGTTTTCTGTACATTGGGGTGCTTGCAAACGGAGAGGGGGGGGTTTTCTGACCCTTAATCAGGCTCGGGCAAAAGAGGCTCGGGCTCGTTGGAGGTCAGCGTTTGCCTTGGGCCACTGACCGACAATCCGAATTATCCACCCGTTCGGTAACTTTTGTCTCTTTCTTGGAATTACACTTAACCTGGAGTGGCCCATTTCACTTGTAAACTGGACCGGTAATAAACCAGCGCTCAGCGCCTGGAGGGTTGCGGGGGGTCGGGAGCCCTGAGGGGAGCAGCCCGGGGGAGTGTTCCCGCCGCTCTTATTTCACGGGGTTGGCCGTTTCCAAGGGCGGGATAAGAAACACATTGTATCGTGCTTATCACTTTGTAAAAACGCTTGTCGAGACAATAAAAGCAGCTCTTCCCTTCCACCGCCGGGAGGCTGGTTCCGTTATCTGTGGGCGCGATAATTTAATGTTGTATGTAAAAAGAGGGGGTTATATTAATAAAAGGGCACTTCGGGCGGAGAATGCCGGGGGGAGTTAACGTGACGCTTGTACGGCCCGGGGGCCGCCTCTGGGACTCGCTTGGCCGCGTCCCGCGGCGGCAGCGGCGGCAGCACCAGCAGCGGGCTGCAGCCGCCCGCCGCGGGGAGAGGGGAGGGGAAGCGGGCGGGATATGGCGGCCCGGTGCATGCCGGGAGCTGTAGTCCGGCACCGCTGCGCCTGCGCGCCACGCCGCGCCCCCTCCTTTTGTCCACGTCGCCCCGGTGCGGCCTCTGCCGTCACGTGACCTCGCGGCGCCCCGTGCCTATTGGCCCGGCGGGGCGGCGCGCGCGCCAGCGGCGGCGGGGCGGGTTCGGAAGTGTCGCGCGGCTGAGGCGGTTTCCTTGGCTACGCCACAGGAAAGCGGAGGGACGATCCCTTCCGCCCTGCGCGTCGGCGCTGGGAGCCGGGGCCGGGAGCGCCGCGCCGCGAGGGGCGGGCAGCGGGGCGAGATGGGCCGGGGCCGGGCCTGGGCCTAGCGGCAGCGGGCAGGCGGCCGCGGCCATGAGCGGAGCTGCGGGCTGCCAGGGGGGCGGCGGCGGCGGTGGCTCGTCCCTGGGCGTGCCGGCGCTGGCGCAGGCGCTGGCGGGCGCAGTTCTGCCGCGGCTGCTTCATGAAGAGCAGCGCCGGGAGCTTGCGGAGGAAGAGGGTGCGGACCCAGGGGGGCATGGTGTGCGTGGTGGGCGAGCGGTGGTGGACGTTGAGGACGCAGACGCTGGTGACGATGGAGAAGGTCACCAGCACCATGGTGAACATGAGGTACTTGCCCACCAGCGGCACGTCCAGCGAGGTGGGCGGCACGATCTTGGAGATGAGCAGCAGGAAGACGGTGAGGGCGAGGAGGACGGAGATGCAGAGGGTCATCTTCTCGCCGCAGTCGGACGGGAGGTAGAAGACCAGGATGGCCAGGGAGGTGATGAGGATGCAGGGGATGATGAGGTTGATGGTGTAGAAGAGCGGCTTGCGCCGGATGATGAAGTCGTAGGTGATGTCCACGTAGGTGGAGTCGTCGGGGTTCTCGTTGCGCCGGCCGGGCAGCGCCACGATGTCCCACTCGCCGCTGGGCGTGAAGTCGTCCAGACTGGCCACCTCGCTCTTCAGCACCAGGTCGATCTCGGTGCGGTCGTAGGTCCAGGAGCGGAACTTCATGGTGCAGTTCTGCTGGTCGAAGGGGAAATGCTTCACCTCGATCTTGCAGGCGCTCTTGTAGATGGCGGGGGGCAGCCAGAAGATGCTGCCGTCGTAGGAGATGACGGCGTTGGAGTAGAAGGAAACCTCGTACATCCCGTCGGCGCTGGGGAGGGGAGGGTGGCACCGTCAGCACCAGCCCTGCCCCCCCGAGCCTGGGGTGGGGGCACGCGTGTATGTGTGTGTGTGTGAACGTGAGTGTCACAACCCCTCCAAACCACCTACTTGTTGTAAAGCACCACGTCGGGCAGCCAGATGTGCTTGGAGGGCAGACGGACCTTCTTCATGTTGTCAAAGTCCTCCGGCCTCCAGGTGAGGCGATAGTCCTCCCCCTCCTGCGTGCACCAGCGTCAGCCCGGCGGGCGGGCACACGGGGGGA
>JANHGL010016986.1:0-15199 GCA_024611195.1 Ceyx melanurus
TGAATGTGCAGTGACTTTTACCTAAAAAGAAAAGGAGTGAATAGTAATTTTTTTTTAGGAATTAACTGGTCTGCCTGCATGATTATAATTATAATTAATCATGCACGTAAAATTGAATCTTTTTCTCACTTTTCTCATTTTTCTTCCATAAATTTGTTTTCAGAATGGTTTTCTTTAAAATTCTGTCAAAAATCTCTATACTAGTATACTAAGTCATAAAAATAGTGGGTATAACTTCAAAGGAACTCCATGTACAAATTACATGCAGAGCTGAAAAAATCCACACCTGATTCATGTTACCTGAGCTTAGACCCTGCAATGTTTGTAGGGTAAGTAGAGAGAGACCTCCAAGAGAACAGTGAGGCTTGCAGAATTAGCCCATGGAAGGTGTTGCTTCTCTCCTGCCTACCTTTGGAGACAGAGGTATCTGGCTGGTGGGTGCTGGTCATCTCTGTCAACATGGGATACTCCCTGAGTACATGCAGGTATAAAATCCGTGTCTTGTCCTGTAGTCGCACAGCATATTGGTTAAAGAGGCAGTGGCTGTCACCAGCCTTTTCCTGCCAGTTGGGGTGTTTGCACTGAAAATGGATGACCTGTATTCATATCTCTTTGCAGGCTGAAGAATCCATGTTCAGTCACCACCTCCAGTTGGGGTGTCCTCATCACACAGCCACAGAGTTGTTGCAGTTGGACAGTTTTCCCCACTTGCTGAAGCTGGCCCACTCAGGTTGAGAGTAAGAGAGATGTGAGGAGGAGAAAATCTTTAAGGGAATTTAATTCTGCACATCCTTCTAGCTGGGCCTGCATTTGAGAGTGATGCCTGCAGTTAGGAGTGGGGAGTTAATTTTCTGGTCCCAATGCTTAGGAGTTTGACTAGTTCTGGTTGACTTCTTAAATATATGAACAGTATAAAATGCCCAGATACTGTAAAACCCTTTCATCATTACAGATTATTACCTGTGACTGGTTATGAAGACAAGTATTAGGCTTCTGGTTCAATTCTGTGTGTGAAGAGCACCCATGGTTCAGCAGCGAGTGAAGATTGCCCATGTGTTAGCATTGTGAAAGAAACAATTCCACCTAACAAAGAGCCAGCTGCTGAGCTGTCAGTGCCAAGCAGAGGGCAGGCAGTCTGGCTGCTGCCCCATTGTCTTGCTAGACTTATATTTCAGAAGCTAAATTTCTCCCAATTCTAATTTCAGGTGCCAGCATAAGAAACCTAATGTTAACTACATTAATTACCAGTTGTATTTGAAATTTTCACTCTCAGTATCACCAGAAAAAACTAATTATATCATATTTGCTAGTCTATTTTGGAAGTCTGTCATGTGATGTATCCTTTGTTTATCACCATGGGACTCTCTTTGCATCAAGGCTTATTTCCAAAGAGCTGAAAACCAGTGGATCCAGTAAAAATCAGTAGAAGATGTACTGCTCACTATCCCTGACTGCTTTTTGTAACAGATCAAAGGGAAGTAATCTTGGTTTCCTTAAACATGCTAAGATTAAAGGTAAAATTAATCTATTCTCTGGTGTCTCTTTTGCTTGTGGTTCTTCCTTAAGTCTGTTTACTTGGAGCTGTACTAATATATGTTTGTTTTCCCGAAGAGACTGGAAGAAATTGATTGTAAAAAAAAGTTTTCTAAAATTCATAATCTTCTCCTAAAGAAATATAAGACTCTGTTCTCTGCTAGTTGAGAAAATGAGATTTATCCATCATACTTCATCTGTTTCAAGAAGTAAAGTTTTCAGACTTTTTTTGGGTTTTTTTAAGATTGTAAAGACTTTTAATTGAGAAAATTGGTTCAAATGATTTTCTCAGATCATAAAGAGTCATAAATAGCATTCAGACCACCAGGTTGGTGGTTATAATGTAACTAAATCTAAAGAAAAGCTAATTCATGTGTAAATGTTGCCATTTGCTAGTGGCTATTGTATATATTTCCACATCAAAGGAAATGGGCTGCAAGTAGTTTTTTTAAGTCTAACTGGCTTGTACTTTCTAGAGACTGAAAACGTTAATGTTTAAAGGCTAGGAATCAAGGGGCTAACTTCAAGTGATTATTTAGACTGGTTACATATTTTGTCAATTAAGAGGCAGTAGATTATATCTGGACCTCTGCAGTGGGGTAGGCATTGTTAAAGCCTGACCTTCTATAAGCTACATTTCATGTAAGGGGATAACATTTATGGGCTGAACTCTTCAGTTTAAGGAACTTTTTTTCTACAGCGAAATCTAATTTGATTGACGTTATTGCCAAAGAAGTATTGTAGGTTTGTTGTTTTTTCTTGTATGTGGTTTATGTTGGTTTTTTAGTTTTTTTTTTTGTTTTTTTTTTATGGTGGTGGTGTTGTTTGTTTTGGTGTTTTGTTTTGTTTTGTGTGTATGTGTTGGCTTGATTTTTGTTTGTTTGTGTTTTTGTTGTTTTTTTTTTTCTCAAAATGCTTTAAGCGACTGGTGTAGTTATTAAAAGTCCATGGAGGTTTTCTTGCTAGAGATGCAGATGATTGATGTGCAAACACAGACATATATTTATTGGAATTGCATTAATTTGATTTTGAGTAAGCTTTTTGGTGGATGGTTTTAAAATCTGGAATATCTGTTTGGATTTAGCCTTCATTTACTGAGGAGTGAGCTTCATTGTATTTAGCGTGCAAGTGACTTCATGACTTCTGTCAGATTTTCTCTGCAATACCTGTAGTAAGAGTTTGACATGGAGAGTAGAGCTAGAAAGAAAATGATCAGGTTAATTTGGCATCTGAACAGAAAAAGTAGTAGTTTTGGTTGTGTTTACCTTTTTTTTTTTTCTTCTTTCTTTTGTAAGGAGGCTAGTTGTGTCCAGGAAAAAAAAAAACAAAACCAACAAACCAAACCAAATCAAAAAAACAGAGAAACACTTTTTAGGGATGGTAAGTCTTGCTGTGGTTGGCTAGAGCAAAGAACTGAGGCTCTGCTAAAGGCCTTCTGACCCACTGAACTGAAACATCACAGCATTTCACACAGGGTCCTGTGCAATCAGGTTTCAGGAAGCTTGATGGAGTGAAAGCAGTGCCACTGAGCTGCTCCTTGATGTGTTGTGGACAGTGGTTTGCTCATGGCATGTGTGTTGCAGAACTGAATGATGTTACGCTTACACTGTTTTTGTTAATATGCCTTTTATATGCAGTGTGACTTCATACATTTCTATTCCTGCCAGAATTACAGGAATCTTTGTGTCTATCTCACCTGTTACAAGAACTATTGTACTTACATTACCAGTAAATTTGCAATGAATTTGTGATAACTAGATGCTGTTCTTGAAAGCTTGGAAATTCTTTATAGAAGGGCAGAGTTTTGGGGTTTTTTTGCATGGCGTTTTGGTTTGGGGTTTTGTTTATTTTGGGTTTGTTTTTTTTTTGCTTTTAAATCTCCACCCTCTGAAGAGACTATCTTGACACTTCTCATACTTTCAAAGAAGGATGCAAATGGAATCTTCTGAAAACAAAAAGTTATCTTTAGTTTGGGACAGGAGGTTTCTCCAATGCCACAATTTGCTTTGTTATCACTTAGAAGGACAAAGGTCTCTTTTCTGTGACAGTCAACTCTTGATGTTTCTTATCAGGAGAGAATTTAGTTTCAGAATGTACCCACTCTTGCATTAGTTAAGCTTGGGTGGCAAGTCTACCCTCACACCATTTTGGCATTCTTCAGTAAAATTTCAGATGGTCCGAGACAAATAATTTTTTTGTTGGATTTTGTGGTCATTTGAACATTAAAGAGCTTCTGCTAATGTTCAAAATAGTGGTAAATGGGCAAATTTTTAAAGCATTGTAAAAATCAAACAACAGAAGTGCTTTATCACTTGGGGCATACTTAAACTGATTATCTATGACTTCTGATATAGTTAGATAAAATGGAGATTGGTAAGTTCAATGACTTAAAATACATATGATATTCTGGGAGATCCTGGATGCTTGAATAGTGGAATTGGAAGATACAGGTTTGTATTTTGTTGTAACATTAAATAACCTAAAAAAATGTAGGTCAGTAAATCATTACCAGTTATTATCATATACTTTAAACTTAGTTATTTTCAATGAAATGAAGATAAATGTCAGGCACTAGGTATACTATTTCATTGAGGCATCATATTTTCTTATTAAAATTGTGAAATGTGCATTTGTCCCTGAAAGGGATAATTTTATGCACATATTTGCACACTAAATCCACTTGTTGTTTACTTCACAACATCCTATAAATATGTCTGTATTATAATATTTAGGACACATAATGCTAACACTCTCTCATTACTTAATTTACAGATGTTTTATTTTAATGAATTAGTGTACTACAAACTTAATTATGTTTTTCTTATTGAGTAACATAAATGGGTTTGTTTATGTTACACTGTTGTACCCTTCAGTCAGTTAAAATAAGCAAGTAAGGTAATGACATTTTTAGGTAGGTCTCTCTTAAATCTGTTTATCTTCTGCCATGACTGCAGAAACCCTTAGCCTGAGCAATTACCAAGTAGTTTTTCAGTCCTAATAGAAAGCAGAGATGTAATAAAAAATAATATATGTATATATGGGCCTGTCTCCTTTCAAATTTTGCAAGAAAAAATATTATGGATGGGACAAATAAGAAATGTTTTAGAATCCCATAGGTGAGACATCTGTCTTGAGAATAGTCCTGTATCTAAATCCCCTAGAACTATGGGAAGGCATACTCTGGCTCAGCCCCTGAACATCCCTGTTCTTCCCTTCTCCCAAACTAACTCAGGAGAAAAAATATCCAGGCTTTTAAATACAAGTGTCTTCTTAGAAGGGTCTGTCACATACTGGCATAATGGAGGGAAGGAGACAGGTCTGAGCAGTCAGGTGGGGGACAGAGGGAAGGGAGGGCAGGAGGTGGAAAGCCTCTGTCATGTTCCATTTTGTGTGGCAAAAAGCCTTCGAACTAGTTCGCCTGCTCCTGAAACCGCAGTGTTGGTGTTGCACGCAAGCCTCTTTCTTCTACCAGATGCCTTCCTCTTGGGTGCGAAAAGGGCTACTTATCATTTTAATCAAAGGAGGTCAGTTAATACAGAAGACTATAAGATGTATGAGTTTTAGGAACAGATGTCATCTTTGACTGCCTGTAAAGGCCTTAACATGACTGGTATTGTGAAACCATCCTTGCTCCACTTCATATCAAAGCTTTGCAATCTGCTCCCCATCTTATTTCTACTTCCAGATAATTGGGGACAAGCACAGCAGGACACTGTCTGTTTGACACATCTAAATAAATTCCTAATGTGGAGACTCCTCTTCAAAGCATTCCCCCTTTACACTGCCCAGCAGTTATGGTTTGCAGATGGAAGGAAGCCATTTTGTTTTCACAACTTCTGTTGTTACCATTTGATTCTCCCTTGTGTATCTCTTTTTTTCAGGATTACAGTAGCAGTAATGTTAGTTTTGGAAAGAGGAAAATAAGCTGGTCTGTTATTGGAAGTAAAAGTAGTGCTTTAGGCAATAAGGAGAGCTGTTTTGCTGTGGCCCTTGTACATAGTACTGGGGATTGAGGAGTGGCTGAGAGACGTGGCATTAGCCACACTGAGATTAGCAATTCCAGGTACAAGGCTATGCTCTACAAAAACATTCACGGAAGATGCAGTTGGCAGCAGAGAGGAGTAAGTGATATCACAGAAACAAAGCCTAGCTCCTCTTGAGACCTTTTAAAATATTTCTGACATGTTGCAGAGACATACTCAGAGGTTAATTTACCTGGTGACTGGTAAGTTAACATCTGAAAGGATGTCTTCCTTTCAGATGCTCATCCATTGCGGGGATTGTCCACTTTTGCAACTGTTAACAGTAGAGAGCAACTTCTGTTCAAAAGGATCTTCCTGATTTGGTTCAGGTGCAGGACATTTGAGTGTCTGCTCCATTTCCCTGCCTCTTGATGAGGTGTCACACTGCTCCTGCCTACATGGATAGCCGATGTGTGCTGGTGAGTACCTCAGTACTTGTTTTTAAAGCTGCAATTATTCATGACCTGTAGAGTGAACTGTCCACACTGGTGCTTGTGTGACAGTGTCAGTGGGCAGAGCAGCCCTTGTACCTGAGAGGAAGTACCTAGGTCATCACGAGTCCTGCCAATGAGTTTATGATCAGTCTCATTGTCTCTGGAGACTGCTAATGATAATCCCATTCTGCCAGCCAGTGTGTGCGGATACAATGGGAACTGGTGGGTTTTAATAACTTTTTTGTTGGTTGATTGGTTTTTAAGACTGTATTTGATTTTTTTTTTTCATTTTACTCATAATTTCAGTGGTCACTCATAATTGAACAGAAGATAGAATAGAGAGCATGGCCCTCATATTGTTTTTATACTCTTCTGGCTGGAAAGCTTGCTGCAGTTTAGTTTGTTTAACAAAACACAGAGGCTTTGCAAATGTACCTTGGCAGAAGGAGTTTCCTAGTGAAAAGCAGTCTTCCATCTGGGTTTGTGTGCATTTAAAAGGAGTGTTTGGATGATGTGATACATTGCTGAGCTGGGCTCCAGAAAGACATCAACAAGAATTTTACTGGTTTATGTAAAGTCCAGCAGTTAAATACCATGTTAAACACGTAAGCATAACCTTAATGGCTTTTTATAAGAGTTTTGGGCAAAAGTATTATGACATTATACTGATGATATTAACATATGCAAGAAAAGTACTCTTTGCAAGGATCTCAGCATTAAACGATTCATTAAAGTACAAATTCTATTCCATCCCTGCAGTTTATAGATTGTGGCTTGATTTTTCCCAATACTATATTAAAATGTCTTACTGTATGTTGAGATATACTGCTTCTCCACAGAGATTTTATTTGAATTTGAGAACTTGCCTAGAAAAAATAAATATTTCTAAATCATGAAACCATTCCTTGTAACTGTCACATCCACTGTTGTATTAATTTGAAAATGATTCCTCCTTCATTTTAACATCAATACTGCATCCTTTAGGAATGTCCTGCCCTGAACAGTTGTACAACGTGAGTATGGATCTAGTTGTCTGTCAGGTTCTAGTTCAGTATTGTACACTTTTCAATCTTGGTCTTTATTTGCTCCAAATATCAGTAGTAAATGATTATTTTCTATTTATTTTTTTTTTATTCTAAAGAATAAACTGACATCAACATAGTCAGCTTAGTTAATCTTGTTAAAACATGGAAATTGACCTTTTAGAGTTTGGATTTGTAGGTAGACATAGATTGTTTTGCAGAATAATAAATTAACTGAAGTATTCTTTAAATAAGATTATGTTTAGGAAAGTACCTCTTAATGGAAAATAGTTTATGTAGTATGATGTGGTTTCACAAAAAGCAGTAATGTACAAGGAAAGTGACCAACCATATTAACAGATTTGGATACAATTAAAAAGCAGGTATTTCAGATTTCATTTTCCTTTGTGGCATGTTTAACCCTTGTTCCATTGCTTAACAGTGAGGAATTTTATTTGCTGTTACCTTTTGACTTCTCCAGCTGCACTCTCCTCACTCCTTCTCAATCTGTGCTATCTGTGGCTTCAGGCTATTCCAGGCTTCAACACAGATGAGAAAGTAAACAATCCTTGCCATTCAAATCCAAACTAAAAGAAGTCCCCTCTAAAGAGTTTTCCTTGCTTTCCCATCACCCACCACCTTCACTATGACATATATACTCTGTCTTGGGCTTTGAAATATTCTTCATTCAAGTTTTATATACTGTTCCTACCCAGCAAACTATAAAGAACTAGGTGATAATGCATTATTCCCTCTGCTAGTTAAGTGGGACAGACCTACATCTTTGTGGGTTGTCAAAAGAAAAAGAACTTTATAGTTTTAAAAAAGGGGAATGATTTTGGTAAAGGGCACTTTACATCCACTGCCTGGAAAATGTCCAGAAATATTTGAGAGGCACAGATAGATTTTTGAAGCAAAACAGTGGAATTCTGATGTTGTAAAAAGCATACTTTTTATCAGTAATAAGCATATACTTCCATCTCATCACAGCCTTTTTAGTATTCTTGCTGTTTCCCAGTCTTCTTTATTTTCTTTACTTTCCTGGACTGTCATTATTCTCTGTCTTTGTGGTCCCTGAAAGGAGGAAATGCAGACAATAGTGTTCTATCTCTTCTTGTAAATTTATGTAATGTTCAAGATTCTTCTGCTTAATTTGGGGTTTGCTTAGTTTTAAATCCCAGCATTGACTTTTGAAGGTATTCCAAGGCATATGTTTTCAATGTGCCCTCAGTTAGTACCAGTTGTTACTTATATTAGAAGCTTATTCTGAATGAGACAAACTTTACAATAGGGCACAGGACACCAACACTATACTGTTGTTTAGAGAATCTGTTTGTTTATTTCTGGTAAGCGTGGGAACTGTGAAGGAGCCAGTGTTGCAAATTTGCTGTAATCAAAACTTAATGAGACTTAATGTCAAGAAAAAATGTCCATTAAAAAACCCCAAACATATACTACTGGAAAAAAAGTTTTACAGGTGGCCCTGGTGAGATTATTATAAACATGTAAATTGGTTGAGTGCTACCAGTATTACTACTTTTTACTTGAACTGCAACCAATGTTTGACAAATTTTCTGCTTAACCACTAAAATTAAATTAGAGTGTTTTAAAACAGTTATTTTTCTCTCTAGAATGTTTGTTCTGAAGACCTACAGATATGAAATAAATCATTAAAAAATAAAGGTTTATTTTTTCAACAGAGAGAGACAATACAAGATGCTTTCTGTTAAATGTGTTTATGGAGAAGATAATTGGAGGCTGCTGAGCATAACTCTGGCAAATCATTATATGAATACAGCACAGTCTTTGTCAATCTTTATGGATCACCTACTTTTAAAATAGGCCCCAAGAGCAGAAAAACTGCAGATTAAAGAATAGTGTACAGTATGCTTCTATGTCTTGAGTTCTGTTGCTTCTGAAATCTGATTTTCCCAAAGCTCTGTAGAGATTACAAGCAGTAAACTGTCTGTATTTTAGTTGCTATGAACAAATGAGGAATTTGAAAATACAGAAACAAGAAAGAAGCAATTGATCCTGGTGTTACACAGGAACATCTGTCTGGAGTTTCAAAGGCAGTGAACTATCAGCTAAAGCAGATTTTTCTGTCTGGATGTGGAAGGATTGTGTGAGCTTGTTGTGTCTATATTGAAACTGCTATTGTTCTCCTGCTGTGAAATGACAGATGGACATGTCTATCCTGAGAGATCTGCGACTTTTGGCTGACTTGTGCTTTCTGAATCCATGCATAATAGACCTTGCTCTAGTCCTTCAAGAGGGAAGAAAAACAAAAATGGAAAAAAACCTGTAACACAGATGAAACACATGGTGCCAGGATGTATTGTAAAATCATAAAAAGTTTATTCCTTTCTTCTGTTTGAAGACAGGTTATTTTACTGAAGAGAAGCTATCAACTTTTGGTTTATTTTTGTAAGGATGTAACATATCCACTGCATATGTATGTATATAGTTTCCTTTGCCTTAGATAAAAAAAGTATGTCCAGAACATTGAGGGAGGTTCTGCTCCCCCTCTACTCTGTCCTGTTGAGACCTCACCTGGAATATTGCATCCAGTTCTAGGTCCCCCAGCTCCAGAGGTACAAGAATCTACTGGAGAGAGTCCAGTGAAGGGCTACAAGTATGATTAAGGGACTGGAACATGTGACTTATGAGGAGAGGCTGAGAGAGCTGTGGCTCTTTAGTCTGGAGAAGACTAAGAGGGAATTTAATAAATGCTTATGAATAGATGAGGGCTGAGTGTCAGGAGGAGGAGGGCAACCTATTCTCTCTTCTTTCTGTGATAAGACAAAGGGAAATGGATGGAAGCTGGAGCACAGGAAGTTCCACCTCAACATGAGGAAGAACTTCTTTACTGTAAGGGTCTCAGAGCACTGGAATGGGCTCCCTAGAGAGGTTGTGGAGTCTTCTTCTCTGGAGATTTTCAAGACCCGCCTGGATGCGTTCCAGTGTGATCTAGATTAGATTGTAGTATATGGTCGTGCTCTGGCAGGAGTGTTGGACTGGAAGTTCTCCAGGGTCCCTTCCAACCCCTGACATCCTGATATCCTGACATCCTGTAAAGTATGGTGCTATTCGAGAGTCCTCACACATAAAGCCAGTACTAAAACTTGTATCTTAAAACTAAACAAAGCAAAAACATATCAAGGAGACTGAATTTATTGAAATGTTGGGAGGGGAAGGAGGATCCCACCTGAAGTACTGTATCCAACTCTGGGTCTGACAGCATAAAAAAGACATGAACCTGCTCAAAAGAGCTGGAGGAGGGCCACAAGGATGATCAGAAGGCTGGAGCACCTCTCCTATGAAGACAGGCTGAGACAGTTGGGAGTGTTCAGTCTGGAGAAGGCTCTGGGGAGACCATATAGCAGCCTTTCAGTACCTAAAGAGGGGGCCTACAAGAAAGCTGAAGAGGGGCTTTTTAACCTGGAAGAGGGTAGATTTAGTCTAAATAAGAAGAATAAATTCTTCACTGCTGAGTGCGATGGGACACTGGAACAGGTTGTCCAGATAAGTTGTGGACACGCTGTCCCTGGAAATGTTCAAGGCCAGGTTGCATGAGGCTTTAAGGAACTTGATCTCTTGGATGGTGTCCCTGCCCATGACAGGAGGATTGGAACTAGATAATATTTAAAGTCCTTTCCAACCTGAACCAGTCTATGACTTTATAATTCAGAAATACATGTTTTATTTTCTAATTATATGAATTAACATATTATAAACATGTGAATTAATTTTCTAATGACATGAGTTTACTTCATACATAGCATAAATGTATGTTAATTGAAGTAATAAATACATTTTGTATTACTGAAAACAGGGTTTGTCTGGCAAAATCTTCATCTCTGTTCAGCTCAAATAAATGCATTTTTGCCTCAAACTAAACAATCCTAGCATTAGAAAGGGAAAAGGAATCAGAACTGGTTTTGGAACATCTGTAAGAAAAGTATTCACTGGGATCATTGAAGTAAAACTAGATGCCGATGCTCTTCAGTTTGCTGTTGTTTAGATCAAACGCTGACATTTTTGCTTCTGTTTCCTCTGGTAATCTGTGAATTGTTAAGATCTGCTAACCAATCCATTAGTCCAGTGTGCACCTCTGTAATTGCTTAAATTCAGAGATATAAATGATCCTTCTAAACTGAAGTATATATTTAAATGACCTGTTTGGTTAAATCCTGTACAAACAAATACATAATGGTATTGTGGAAGGAGAAGACATGATATGGGCTGTGGGTCAAGGCATCATTTTTCTTTTATGGGATGTTTTGTTATGATTAGTAGGTGCTTATTTTCAAATTACTATTATTATATCTATTAATTTAGTTTAATATTAAGCTTTCCTTTCCTCATGCCTTGTTTTAGACAGGTATGCTACAGCTCATCCCTGTGTTACCTTTCATTCTGTACAGAACAGTTGAAGGAACCAGATGTGGCAACATGACGTATGAAATGTAGAAAATTCTCTGGTTTCATGGAGAATTTCCTAACTAGAGCCCTTTTTAGGCATTCATGCTCTGAGAAAGCTTGGTAGGAAAGAGACAGTGCTGGCTGCAATTGGGAGCTAATGAAGTTTCCATTAGCACAGTAGCCTCCTGCTATAGTCATAGGGAGCATCTCAGACTGGAACAATGGAGATACCAGTTTCTTGTTCTTCCCCAGCACTGCAGCTGAAGACAGTCCCTGTGCATGCCCTCGCTTAATAGATTTGGCCAAAAGGGCTTACTAAATTACTCAGAAGTGTGTTGTTAAACATCTGTTGAACCAGACTTGTTTGAGGGGTTTTTTTTCAACAGGCTTTTGAAGGTAAGCAATGACTTTAGGCTATTTTTTCCTAATATCTTTAAAAATAAAATCATTTGAATTCCTTATTATAATTTCTGATGCCCAGGCATCAAACTAGTGATGTTTAGTTTGTTTTTGTTTGTTGTTGGTTTTTTTTAATCTAGATGGTCAGGAATCACCCTTAGTAAAGTCCACTGATTATTTTCCCCTTCATCCTCTCCAGACACCTCAGTATACTATTTCAGCTCTCATGTGATTATCTTCTCTTGCTCTCTTACTGAATTTAATAGCTTACTATGCTCAGCTAAGAACTGAGAGGTCACTAACTGGAAAAGTCAGTATTGTCCTTTTTGTCTGAGACTCAATCTGATTTGTCAGAGAGTCTTTGGGAGGACAGGAGAAGATGCTTTAGAGGACTGGAGAAGGGCAAGTGTAAAAGTACACTTCCTACTTCTTTCTATAGAGAGTGTTTTTAAAAATGCTGGGGAAAATGAAGGGAATTGTAAGCCAGTCAATAAAACCTTAAAGAGGAAAGAAATTATGAGTTAGTCAATGAAACCTTAATCCCCACATATTTTTTTTAACAAGTTATTAAACAGTTGCTTTATAAGCACCTCTGGGAGAATAAAACTGATAAGCAACCAGTATAAACTTATCAAGATCAAACTGTTTCACAGAATTTTAATTTCCTTCCTTGGCAGTATAGCTAGCCAAGTAGATAAAAGCTGAGCGGTAAATGGATGAGGTATTTTGATTTCATTTTTTTTTTCATTAAGTAACTGCATGTGATATTCTTGACTATGTCTCACACATCATTAATAGAAAATGGCACATGAAATCATTGTAATGTGAACACACATGTGGCTGAGAGAAGGGCGGTGAGTGTCATTGATGGCTCACTGACAACTGAGAGGGCATTTCAGATGGATCCAGTGTATCTTCTGTTTGGTTTTGTTCTGTATTTTTATTAAGATCTTGGCTACTAGAATTTATTTGTGGGCAACAAGGTGGGATGTTGCATTAGGATGTTGAATTTCAAGATGACTTCAGAGTCATGTTGAAAAATTACTTTCAAGCTATGGTGTCCACACTCTGTGAATCCACTGGTTGCTTATAAGGTGTCATGAAAAAATGTAGTATGATTTGGGATGGATAGTACAAAAATAAGAATTATATTAGATATGCAGATTTTTGTGGCAGCTGCTTAATACCCTGTGTCTGTTACATGAAAGTCACATAGTGACCAGAAGAAAAGGAGCAATGGTGACAAGTTGCTGCCTGGCACAACAATCCCATGTTCCAGGTGCTCTTATGTAACAGATATGAAGTCCTGAAAGTGGAACAAAGACAACGATTTGTCCAACTTGGAAGTGTCACCAAGGTTAAGTTGGCCTATTCCCTGCATCAGAACTACTTCTACAACTTAAAAAATGTGGGTCATTGTCATAGGTGACCCGCTTCTGAAGAGAACCGAAGACCCAGTATGCAGACTACATTAACTTCTTAGGAAGGCTGCTGCCTTCATGCAGCCAGGGTTAAAGATATGTGGAGAACATATCCTACCCTAGTATGGCCTTCAAATTATTATCCAGTATTGGTTTTTCAGGTAAGCATTGATTAACTCAAAAGAAGAAATTTAAGGGCAATCAAAAGGAACTTCAGGGCCTATGGATGACTGGTCAAGGGATCAGGACCACAAGTAATGTTCTCCTCTACTACATACTATATATCATGTTTGTGGGATGGCATGCTAACAAGGTCCTTTGGTCTGCCATCCCAGTGGAGATAGGAGACAGAGTGCCATGTGGTAGCAAAGACAGTAGGAATATTAATAGTCTAGAAATCATAGAATTTCCTGGGAATTGTCAGGTAGGAATCAGGCCTTTTTCCCCCCCAAAAGTTGGTGAGATCAATTGCCCAATAGAAGCACTTCTACACCAATGAACTCAGCATGGGCAACAAACAGGAGGAGCTGGTAGCCATTGTACAGCAGAAAACTATGATACAGTTGCCATCACGGAAACATGGTGGGATGATTTACACAACTGGAGTGTTGCATTGGATGGCAGTGCTGCTGGAAATACAGATCAGCGAAGGGAAACAGTCCAGGAGGTTCCTGGAAAGGGTGAAAGAGAACTTCCTTATACAGATGGTAAGTGAGCCAACTAGAGAAGGCTTCTTGCTAGACCTGTTGTTCACAAATAGAGAAGAACTTCTGCGAGGAGTGAAGATCGAAGGCCGTCTTGATGATTGTGAAACAGTAAAGTTTTCAATTCTTTGGGAAGAATGGACTTCTTGAGGACTGATGCTGACCTGTTTAGAAGACTGCTTGACAAAGTCCCTTGGAAGACAGTGAAGGACAAAGGAATCCTGGAAGGCTGGACATACTTCGAGAGGCTGGACATACTTCAAGAGGGAAATCTTTAAGGTGCATCAGCGGGTTGTCCACGTGCTAAAAAACAAGTTAACGGGGAAGAGACTGGTTGAATAGAGACCTTTGGCTGGAACTCAGGGTGAAAAGGAAAGTATATGGCCACTCAGAAGGACCCCAGAGATTTAATGAGATTTTGCAGGGAGAAAATTAGAAGGGCCAAGCTCAACTAGAACTTAATCTGCTTGCTGCCATAAAAGACAATTAAAAATATTTCTATAAATACAATAACAGCTAAAGTAGGACTAAGGAGAGTCTCCGTCCTCTATTGGATATGAAGGAAACATAGTGACCAAGGATGAGGGAAAGGCTGAGGTACTGAAAGAAGGCTCCCCCACTGCTGGTAGACAGGGAGCAGAAGATTGGGAGCAGAATGAAACCCCTATAATCCAAGAGGAAATGGTCAGTGACCTACTACAACATTTAGATGCACACAAGTCTATGGAGCCAGATGGGATCCACCCAAGGTGAAGAAGAAGCTAGCAGAAGTGCTCATCAAGCCACTTTCCATCATTTATCAGCTGTCCTGGCTAACTGCAGAGGTGCCAGTTGTCTAAAGGCTAGTTAACATGACACCCATCTACAAGAAGGGCCAGAAGAAGGATCCATGGAACTACAGGCCTGTCAGTCTGACTGTGGAGTTGGGGAATGTTATGAAGCAGATCATCTTGAGTGTTCTCATGTGGCATGTACAGGAAAGCCAGATGATCAGGCCCAGTGAATATGAGTTTATGAAAGGCATGTCCTGCTTCAGTAGACTGAACTCTTTTCTATGACAAGAAGGCCTGGTTAGTGGGTGAGGGAAAGGCTGTGGATGTTGTCTACCTGGACTGTACTAAAGCTTTTGACACCGTTTCCCACAGCAGTCTCACAGGGACAACAAGATGATTAGGGGAATGGAGCATCTCCCTTATGAGGAAAGGCTGAGAGAGCTGGGGCTCTTTAGCCTGGAGAAGA
>JANHGL010016986.1:24086-34789 GCA_024611195.1 Ceyx melanurus
GCTGTAGTATTTTAGGAAATGGTATTTTCAAAGCTCAAAAAGCTAAAAAATATTAGAACTATCTGTCTTCCAGTGTCCATAGCATATGGAAGAAGAGTCAATACTTTTCCTTGGGACATTTTCCAGCATTTGAAATACATGGACTTGCATGGAACTGGCACATAACTCATCTGCTTGGACACTCAATTTTGGCACTGTCCTGGTGTAGCATGTTTTGATGTGCAGGAGGGAATTTTGTTCTTTTCACCTGTTCCTTCTCTTCAGACAGTTAACAACTTGCCCAATCTTCCCTTACTCACAGGGAACCTTCTGAATTCTTTGCATTAAATACTTTTAAATGAACTAATAAAACTAGAAGTTATTATTGCTCACAGCTTGTTGATGGGTAGGGTAATCATGTCTGCATGACCTGCCTAATTTTTATGTATAAATGAGGATATTTATTGTATTTTAATACTTAAAAAATATTGCTTATCCTTTTAATGTTTCAGTGGCTTTAAATTAAGACGTGATAGACATTTGTTCCAAAACACAACACTGTCTGATCACATGCTTTGCATTATAAATCTTCCCCTTTTCTACTCTTTAGGTTACGTAATGAAATTGAAAATACATAATTATCATATGCAGTAGGTCCTCTTTGTGTCTTCTGACTTACAAAATTACTTATCCTATGAATTCCTGTTTAAGTTTACTAACAAAGTAATGTCAGCAATTTTGCTGAGCAGAATACTTTTAGAACCCAAAAAAGTCCTTTGCTGTAGAAAGCAGGGTTCTTTTTCTCCTTATCTGTATATTTTCTTTTTACATAAATTACAAGTATTCTGTTATTTGAACATGATTTCTAAAGCACCTTTTCTCCTTTTTCACTCTTAAGATGTCTCTGTGTTTGTTATTCGTGTTCTTAATCTGTTTCATCCAGGGTGATGCAGTGTTTCATCACTGGCCACATATGGTACTGCCCAGGTCTAACCTGGTTACCTGGTTTCCACTGTTGCCAGTACCAGTGTGGGTGAGGGGAGTAGAACCAAAAATCATGATCTTTACTATTTTACAAATCAATTCTGTCATCCATGTTTCTAGTCCTAATAACTGTGAAGAAAAGTTTGAAAACATCGATTACAATGTGAAGTAATTGCATATCTCAGCATCCACAGTTTTAAGAAAAAATGAAGTTTTAGAAAGTTCGCAGTAACATTGTAGTAATTGACAGTAGTATCTGGTTACATTGAATAAGTCTTCAATTCGGTGTGACTGAAACGAAATTTTGGCCTTTGACATGTCCTTGTAAATGACAAATTGTTAACTTTAAACTCAGAATTCAGTAAAAGAAAAAAAATTTTTTTAAGTGTCTCTCACCTATGCTGATCCCTTCTTCTGTATTTCTTTCTCAGTCACTGTAGATAATACCACTCTTGCACTTGTTTTATGTATAGGTCAAACAATGGTCCAAGGTAATGTTGTAAGGCCATAAATAAAATAGTTAACCAGAGGTTCATTTAAAACAATATCTGATAAGAGCCAGTAGCCTAAAGTACAGATCAAGCTTAACACTGCTGCTTTCATTAGTCTCCACTGCTCTGCATCTTGAGGACTTACTGTGTCAAAGGAGGCAGATGTTGCTTTTGATAGCTTTTGTTATTTTGTCCCATTATTTCTCAAGCAAATGTAGAAGGTAACATCCACAGCAAACTGTTAATTTCCTTGGCATATACTGCATGGGAAAAGTGCATTCTTTAATCTTACGTTCCTTAGTATGCTTTGCTGCTGTCAGCACTTGCAATACCAAATACAGTGAAGAGTTGTTATCCATTCTTCCTTTCTGTGCCTATCAGCATTTTACAGATCAAAAGAAAATACATCCTTATCACTTAAATGTGTGATCTGTTCAAAAGATGCTGACTCTCATATTGTAAGAGCCTGTAACGTTCCTCAAACTGCAGAACTCCATGTTGAATGCATTTATTTCCTATGTTGTAGTTCTGTGGAATCTCTGGAGCCCTCAACATAAGAAAGACGTGGACCTGACAGAGCAGGTCAAGAGGGCGACAAAAATGATCAGAGGATTGGAGCATCTGTCCTATGAAGACAGGCTGAGACACTTGGGATTGTTCACCCTGGAGAAGACCTCAGGGAGACCTTATAGCCACCTTCCAGTACCTGAAGGGGGCCTACAAGAAAGCTGGTGAGGGACTGTTTACAAGGGCCTATTGCAACAGGACAGAGGACAACGGTTATAAAGTAGTGAAGGGTAGATTTAGCTTGGACACTGTCTTTACTATGGGGGTGGTGGAGCACTGGAACAGGTTGCCCAGGGAGGTGTTAGAGGCCCCATCCCTGAAGACATTCCAGGTCAGGTTGGACAGGGCTCTGAGCAACCTGATCTAATTAAAGATGTCCCTGCTTACTGCAAGAGGGATGGACTAGATGACCTTTAAAGGTCCCTTCCAACCCAGTGCATTCTGTGATGCTATGAATCTAATGTTTCCTCACCTTTGCATAATTTTTAAAAGTTACATGACAATAACTGTGAGTTACATCCTAAAATGGATTTTAGCTCTCTAGGTCAACTACTGGAACATAAAATTATGATCTTTAAGAAGAAAATCTGGATTTTGCTTTGCCTTTTTTCTCGTAAAGGATGACTTCTCAAGCATTTATTATTTATTTCCATCTGAGAAAATGGTATTGTTTTATCTTACTTAGAAAAGAAACAAAAACATTCAGCTAAAAAGGCTTCTTAGACTCATGGTGTTTTCCCATTGCACTTCAGGATACTATTACACATGCTTGTGATTATCTACTCTGCAAACAATTGTCAGAAAAATTCATCTGTTTTCCAAATCCCACAGAAGAACAGATGTGGAACTGAGTTTCAAACAATGTACTCTTAATCACTTACATGTGGACACAAAACGAACTGGAGCTTAGTGAGAACTGATTGGATGCTTTGTTGAGTGTGGAGTGAAGAATTTGCATTTTCTTAGGCTTCATTCTCTGAATGGTCCTTTGAAAACAGTACTAATAAAAGAACAAGAAAAGGTGCTGTTTCAGATATTTAACTCTTTCTAGAGAGCCAGAACCTCAGGAGATGACCTGCATGGAGCTGGGATATGTGTGTGAATATGAAAGACAGATTGTGTTTATATGTGTAATTTTCTTACTTTGAGAGATCTTTTGATACTGTAAATTATATTGGGGAGTAAAGTAGCTACATATCATCTGTGCTTTCAAAATTTAAACCAACCAGCTCTTCCTGGTCAGAAATTTCAAGTCAATGTTCAATTACTGGAATACCATAAAAAAGTAGTTATGTAAGAAACTGTAGCTGGGTTCTAAACATCAGTCTTTACTGGAAAAATCACTTAAAAAGATATTCCACACAAGTACTTCAAAAAGTTAGTTTTAGAGGTCACAGTTGGTATTTAGGGACACTGGAACCTACAGCTTAAAAAAAATGATTCTGAGTTGGTTCACTGGACAGTCACTGAGATTTATGGAACTGTCAGATTCTTGTTCTTGGAATGAATTTTTTTGTAACTGGTAAGAAAGCTCATGGGGAAATTGTTAATTATATCCTGTATTATTGCCCTCTCTCATATATGTAGAGTTCTTGAAAACTAGTTTCTGCTAGAGGCAATATGCATTTTCCATTGCTGCAGAATTGAAACAGTTATTAAAACGTGTGGTTTATGTGTGTATTCAGTGATTTGAGCCAATGAAATTTGTCTTACTAAACTGCAAAAAATAAAGGGGATGGTTAGGGAAGGTGAGAAGGCATCAAAAGAACATTAAAAATGTGTTGCTTCTTAAATTTTGACAAATATGATTAAACTGACAACTTTATGTCTTTACGTCCTCTGAAATATTTAACCCCCCTTGGATGTTTATTAATAAGCCTTCCAATATTATATTAAAGGGTTAAGAATGCTGTGAACTCAGGTGCTGATAGTTCTTCTGTGGAAAATAATGAGTTCCCCTCCAGCTTTGAAGTGGGGTGTGAGGAGATTAGTAGTTACACATTCACCTGACTTCCAAGGAATAGAAATGAGCATCCTACATCACACTGTCTTGTTAGCTTTCCCTTAACTTCTTACCTTGCACGTTTATCATTATGTTTATTCTGGTAGTGAGCAAATGACCAATGCCAATTAAAATGTTCATTGCTAATAAACCATCAGAATAGAATGTTTTGAGAACAGAAGGATCTTTCAGAAATGTTTATGTTCCAGAGAGGCGTTGTCTCTTAGCTTCACTGCTGGAGAGATCTCTGAAGGTTATAGCAGAGTTTATGTATTCTTTAAAAAAAGTCTTTCATATGTATTTCCTGAGGCTGTTTTGCTTGTGCTTTGTGAAACGACCAATTTATTCCTTTTCTTTGTTTTTGGGGAGGTCTGCTTGACCTTAGTTTTTCATGTTTTGTTTCAAAATAACTTTCTTTCATGGATATTACTTTGTTTATACACTTTGCGAAAGGAAAAAAAAATATAATAACACTCAAAATAAACATCTTTATACCCCCATGTCTTGTTATTTAGCCTTTGTCTAGAATTACATAAATGGCTAAGTATTTAATGTTCTTTAAACTTTGTGAATATAGTTCATGGTAGGTATCTTGTACATGACCAAGACTTTAAATAAATGCAGTTATCTGCTGCCTTTAATAATAAAAAGCATACAGTGCTGCCATTAGCTCTGTATGGGACTGGTAAAAGCTCAAGTGAGACACTGCTTTTTTTTTTTTTTTAACATTTAACACTTTGAGAGTAATTTCAAATGGTCTTAGAATGTGGCTGTTGGCTTTAGCAGTGGGGTTTGGGTGGACTTCAGCTATTAAATATATACCTTCTGAAAGCTGAATGCAAGGTCTGCTAAGGTACTCTAAAATAAGTAATGATCTTTGGATGGGGAAGCCCTTGTAAGGTGGTTTGTGCCCTTGTTATTACAGGCAGTCAGGCTGTGCACAACTCATTTCGTCATGTCATCAGCTTTTCACTTAAAACTGGGAAGATTTCTTGCCTCTGCTTTTGTTGTTAAAAGACTGGTTCAGAATCTTATCTTTTCATATCATCACAGATGACTTAGGTTGGGACCTTAGAGATGATCTAATCCATGGCAGGGACACCTCTCAATTAGACTGGATTTCTCAATGCCTCATCCAACCTGGCCTTGAACACTTTCATAGAATCATAGAATGTTTAGGGCTGGAAGGGACCTCCAAAGGTCATTAGTCCAGCCCCCTGCAGTGAGCAGGGACACCCTTAACTAGACCAGGCTGCTCAGAACCTTGTCCAAACTCACCTTGAATATCTCCAGGGATGGAGCCTCAACCACCTCCCTGGGGAGCCTATTCCACTGATCCACCACCCTCAAGGTAAAGAACTCCTTCCTGATATCCAATCTAAATCTGTTCTTCTCTAATTTAAACCCATTACTCCTCGTCCTTTCACTAGAGGCCCTTGTAAACAGTCTCTCTCCAGCCTTCCTGTAGACCCCTACAGGTACTGGAAAGTCACTAGTAGGTTTATCTTGAACCTTCTCATCTCCAGGCTGAACTTTCAGGGAGGGAGCCCCACAATCCCTCTGGGCTTCCAGAGTCTCATCACCCTTGCACTGAAGAACTTTTTCCTAAGATTCAATCTAAATCTATTTTCCCTCAGTTTAAAACCATTTCCCCTCATCCTATTGCTAGACACTCTTGTGAAGAGTCCCTCTCCAGCCTTCCAGTAGGATCCCTTCAGGTATTAAAAGGCAGTTCTAAGGTCCCTCCAGAGTCTTCTTTTTGAGGCTGAACAATCCCAGCTCCCCCAGCCTATCCTTGTAGCAGAGGTGCTCCAGCCCCTGGATTATCTTTGTGGTCTTCCTCTGGACTCATTTCATCAGATCTGTGTCCCTCGTGTGGTGTGGACACCAGAATTGGATGCAGTATTTGAGGTGAGGTCTCACAAGAGCAGAGTAAAGTTTGATAATCACCTCTTGATCTGCTGGCCACATTCCTCTTGATGCACTCTAGGATAGGTTGGCCTTCTGAGCCACATGAGCTCCCTGCCAGCTCATGTTGAGCTTCTAGTCAACCAGCACCCTTAAGGCCTTCTTTTCAGGGCTACTCTTAACACACTCTCTACCTAGACTGTAATTGTGCCTGGGATTGGTCCAGCCCAGATGCAGAACCTTGCACCTCATGCAGTTTGCATTAGCTCGTTTCTCAATCCTGTTGAGGTCTTTCTGGATGGCACCCCTTCCCTTAAGTGAGTCCACCTCCCCACACAACTTGGTGTTGCTGGCAAACTTGCTGAGGGTGCACTCAATGCCATTGTCCATATCACTGACAAAGATACTGAACAGACTCTTGAGGAGCTCCATTTGCCACTGGTCTCCACCTGGACATCATGCCATTGATCACAACTCTCTGATTGCAAACTTCTATCCTGTTCCTTATCCACTGGGTGGTCCATCCATTAAGTCCATGTCTCTCCATCTTGGAGACAAAGATATCATGTGGGACAGTGTGGCAAAAAGAGGTTTATGCAAATTATTTATTTGAACTCATTTGAACTAAACTTAGGTTTAACTGTAAGGCCCAAGCAAACCAGCTATTTGAAATATAATACACCACTAATGCAGGTTTATTTGGACACAGTGGAAGAATGCACTATTACAATTTAAAAGCAAGAACATACTACAACATACTAGAAAGTGTGGTAAATATTATACATATGTTACTCACCTGTGCTTGCAGACTTACAACATGCTAAGTAATCACCACTCCAGGTTAGGGCTCTCAATCTTAGGAAAATTTGATTCATCAACTAGAGAAACAGAGAGTGATCAACAAAACTTGTTCACCCTTCAACAGCCCCTTATTGCCACTGTGAAAATCTGATGCTGAATGGAGAGTAATTGAGTGCTGCCATGCTGGACATGTTAGAGTTGAAGGCATCTAGGTGGTATGAAAACATTGACATTGCTAATGCATTTTTCTCTCTTCCTATAGTACCAGAATGCAGGCCATTGTTTGCTTTCACTGAGGGGTGCATCCAGTAAAAATAGAATTGACTGCCCCAGGGGTGGAAACAGCCCCACCGTTTGCCATGAATTGATTTATACTGCACAAGAGAAAGGTGGGGCTCCAGAACACCAGTAGTACATTAACAACATTGCTGTATGGGTCAACACAACTGCAGAAGTTTTCAAGACAGGGAAGAAAATAATTTAAATTCTCCCAAAAGCTGGTTTTGCCATAAACAAAGTTAAGGTCGGGGTACCTACACGAGAGATTCGTTTTTTAGGAATAAAATGGCAAGATGGGTATTTCCAGATCCCAAGAGATCAACCAAATGGAAGCTATCTGCTAAACAGAAAAAAAGAAACAGTCTTTTCTGGGTGCTGTGGGTTTCTGGAGGACGCATATCCCAGATTACAGCCTAATTGTGAGTCCTCATACCGTGTGACATGGAAGAAGGATTTTGAATGGGGCCCTGAGGAGTGACAAACCTTTGAACAAATTAAATAAGAGACTGTACAGGCAGTAGCCCTTGGGCCAGTCCAGGCAGGACAAGATATTAAAACATGCTCTATACCAGAGCTGGGAGGAATTGGCCCACCTGGAGCTTCTGGCAGAGAGTGCCTGGGAAAATCTGAGGCCAGCCTCTAGGGTTTTGGAGTTGGGGGTACAAAGAATATGAGGCCAACTACAGTCCAGCTGAAAAAAGAGATTCTAACAGCATAGGAAGTAGTCTGAGCTGCCTCAAGAGTGGTCAGTGCTGAAACACAACTCATTCTGGTACCCTGACTGCTGGTGTTGGTCTGGACCTTCAAAGGGAGGGTTTCCACTACACATCATGCAACTGATGGCATGTGGAGTAAGTGGGTTGCACTGAGAACACAATGGGCTCAAATGGGGAGCCCCAGCCACCCCTGGAATCCTGGAAGTAATCACAAGCTGGCCAGAGGCCAAAGATTTTGAGGTGTTGCCAGAGAAAGAGGTGTCACGCACTGAGGAGACCCCACCATATAACAAACTGATGAATTGATTGTTAAGTGATATGCGCTGTTCACTGACGAGTCCTATCACAATGTGGGTAAACACTGATGATGGAAGGTTGCTGTATAGATTCCCAGGCGAGTGGGAAATGGGCTGGTGCAGTGTGAGTGGCTCAAATTTCTCAGGTGGTTAGCTCTCTTGATGAGCATTGTTCCATTACTGTTACTCATTGCTGTTGTTTGTTGTCTCTCCTGCTACACTGTTGTATTAAACCCCTTATCAACCTGAAGGGTTTTTGCATTTTTCTGACTCTTCTTCCCGTTCAGAGGCGTCTTGTGGGGGAGGGGCATGAGGGTGATGAGAAAGCAGCAGTGTGGGCTTGACTCTAAACCAGGACGAATTTAAATATCCTCTCTTTCCCCTTGCTATTAAGCTGTCTACAGTAACTAGGAAAACAATTGTGCTTCTTTTTTGTCATCATTTTGTTAAGCTAAAGAAGACGACTTCCTATCTTATTTCTCTTTAACACATGAGAAGCAAGAAGCTATTTTATGAATACAAGACAGTGAGTTAACAAAGTTCAGTGGTAAATGTAGCAGTGATTAAACAAGATTTGGTGACAAGGTGTACTTGAGTATTTACTGCAGAGAACAGGGTGAGGCAAAATGGACAGAGAGATCCTCCTGCTGAGTCTTGAGGTTCAGAAAACCCCCCTTCTGCTCTAAACTTCTCAGAGGGAAGTTTAGGTACAGCAGGATCCAGACTGAGTCACAGACTTGTGTTACTTGTCCAGACATTGCTAACAAATTTAGTTAGACCTTTAAGTTCATTTACCAAGGATCACAGAATCACAGAATCACAGAATCACAGAATGTTAGGGTTTGGAAGGGACCTAGAAGATCATCTAGTCCAACCCCCCTGCCAGAGCAGGATCACCTAGACCAGGTCACCCAGGAACACATCCAGGCGGGTCTTGAATGTTTCCAGAGTAGGAGACTCCACAACCTCCCTGGGCAGCCCGTTCCAGAGCTCTGTCACCTTGACTGTGAAAAAGTTTTTCCTTGTGTTTACCCTAAACCTCTTGTGCTTCAGCATACTCCCGTTGCCTCTTGTCCTGTTACTGGATGACACTGAGAAGAGTCTGGCTCCATCCTCTCTACACCCATCATTAACATATTGATAGACATTGATTATGTCCCCCCTCAGTCTCCTCTATTTCTTGACATAGAAGTTGTAGGAACTTTTAATCAAGAATTGTCTGGCCTTGAAGAAGAGACACCCTGGAAAACATGTAAACCAAATAGAGATTATAGTGGTTTTATGTTGTTTTTGTACTGCCAGCTAAGCAAAAATTAATGCTCTCCTTAAGTGAACTGGCTTCATTATAATACTAAAAATCAAGTCCATAGGTCAAAAAGACCCTTTTCCAATTTAAGACCCTTCTCCTGAACACACATAGCAGGAAGCATGAAGTCAGCAGCATTATAATTGCATGTAAATTACAAAGCAATATTTGTAAAGAGGGTGGTCTTGTTTATTACTAACTTTGTAATAAATACAGCATGGAGAGTTTCATCTGGTATGCTTAATTTGTAGGAAACTACCAAGCACTCAGGCTTGAGCAATCCTGAAATAAATAAGCATATCTTGACAAAAGCAATGAGTGCGTGAGAATTGGACTTAATGTGTACTGGGTGATGAAGCCACTTTTTCAGACAACACCTGGAAAACAGTTTATGTCCTAAGGATTATATATGCACAATCACTCCTTTATATCACTTGGCTAAGATTTCAAAGTTTCAGTGTACTTACTTCCAATTCACTTTACTGAGTATCTGATGCAATAAGGATTCTCTCCACCTTGAGGAGTGACTTTGAGAGGCCTGCTTACTGAAGGCGAGATCCTGACATGCAGACCAGTGCTCTGAAGGAGAGATAAGTGCACCCACTTGTTGGCGCCACCCCAGTGGTTGTCCACTGTTTATGGAGTAAGATTATTTTTCTGTTTTCATACCAGCCATGTTTCTGTTGGTGCATGCTGAAATAGCCCTTGGCTGTTGTGTTGCTGTCTGTCTCCCCTGAATCCACTTTGAGACAGATTCAGCCATCATTATCAGATGCACTTTTTGTGACCGCCAATGGTGGTTATCACTTGAGCAGGGAAATAAAGGTCAGGTTGGAGCTGGGGGGAAGGACACTGTCACAGCATCAAAGAATTTAAAAGTTTTTGCGTCAAACAAAATTTTATGTCAGGGAAACAGCCTCTCGTGAGTTTTAGTAAATAATTTTAGGGTGTGATCTTATGATTGCCATAAACTTTCCCACACATTGAATACCTGCCTTTGGGAATGTAAAGGTTAATCAGTGATGGAAGATAAGCAAGAAGGAAGTCTAAGAATGTATATTCAAGGGAAACATATCTGACTAAAATTTATGGTGCTTTTTGTAGTTAGAATTATACCGGTTGGAAGGGACAACTGAAGAAAAATTGTCAGTTTACCCCCAGCTGAGAAAGAAGAGTTAAAGAAAAAAAGAGTTGGATAGCCTTCTTCCCCTTGCCCCCAGCCTATTTAATTTAATGTTTCATGGATTGTTCTGCAATCCCATTGTTTGAGTCTGAAATTGGCCTGACAGTCCAGTTCAGCTCTGCAAGAACCTTTGTATAGGAAATGGTAACAATCAATACATATTTTAAAATAATTAATTTATAATAATCTTG